>QVNV01012280.1:0-23781 GCA_014825455.1 Pseudomyrmex pallidus
AATTCAAAATTAACGTTGCCATAAAACATCCAAATTAATCAAGTAAAAATTATCCAAAATAATTAAAGTAGACCTTCCAGTCTTTGGACTACGGTTCGAGGTAGTTTGATAAATATAGTAATTACTTAATAGTGGAACGTTTCAAAGGCTGGAAGGTTTATTTTAATTATTTTGAATTATACTTCGGCCGTTTTTTAAGTTAAAAATTATCCAAAAATATTAACAACTAGAAAAATCGATAAATGCCAATCATTCAAGAAATGCTAACTATTTGGTTATTCTATATACGATCTCGGACCTAAATAATAGGTCCGAGATCAAGATGCGATATATTTTAATTTTTGTTTCTAAGACTAAAATAGAGTTATGAATAACGTGCGTATATATATGTATAGTCTCCGAATTAAACCGCAATATACTCCTTCGATCTCTTTGCGCGTTATTGTCGTTTTGAAAGACAGATTATAATGCCGGACGAAGCGGGTGGAACCGCTATAACAAAGTTTTAGCGTAAGTTGCGTGAGTTTTTGTCGATAATTGCAATCGTTGGTAACAAGCCTCTACTTTGTACATCTAATTTTTACGTTGGAACTATACTCGCAAGCCCGAGTCTCTTGTCCTCGGAATTACAGCTTGTCGCATGTTCTCTCCCTCAAAGTTCTTTCTTCACGGTCTTTGACCAAATGCTGCTGATCGATAACTACAGTTTGTTGGTAACGAGCTTCTTGTCTTTACACCTCGAACGCAAAACGACAAGTTAAAAATAATTTCGATAATAGAACGCACGATATATCCGAATCAAATAATTAATCGGGCGCTATCTAACTTTTTATATATCTTTACAACTGATTTTTCCCCTTTTATTGATATTAATCCAAGCAAGTATTTTTGAAATTATTAAACAAATTTTCACAATACAGTTGTACGTGTATATTAGTGTTATTATGTAACGATATATGTTCCAAAGCTTTAAATCTAGTTGCTCTTTTCATTGTTCTTTTATAATTTAGTTTTTTTGACACATCTTCGATTCCATTCTATTCCAAACAAAAGACGTGAGATCGAATATTCGATCTTTGAATAGTTTCCGAATTATTTATTTATGACGACGGTCTCGTTGCCACTGTTGTAGGCTGCTCTGTACATTATTCAAACCAATGGTGTACTATGATCGGCAAAATGTTCGAACATAGGTCGCGCGCATCACGTGGAATAAAGACGGGAGAAAATATATTCTTTAGTTCCTGAGAATGCGACAAAAAATTAAAGATTATCCGTTGAAACGTACTGATTTCCATATTTCTACGCGTATAGAATAAAGAATAGATTAAGGTTATGTTTTTATAATATAATATATAAATCATATAACTAAAAGCATTTGTAATGCGTTATTTTATTCCATCATTATAAAATTATTTTATGTTATTGTTTTGTTATTTACGCTATGTAAGTCAGAAAAGACGAATTGGCAATCAGATTAGCTCTGAACTGTGATTTATTCCAAATTTTTTCATCATGGTCTAAACGCGAACACGCACATTGCCTACAACAAATATATCGGCAAATCATCGAGCTATTTCATATGAAAATCGCGTCTCGTCACGCACATGAGCAAACAGCTGTTTTTCTTTCTTTCGTCATACAAAATCGCCCGAAGGTGGAAACGCGCTCATCATGCAACAAACAGCGCACAAGTCGTTTTATATTATTTATGTATAATACAAAACAATGTTGCAATAAGTACAAAATGTACACACATATATACATACGTACATATATGTATGTAGGAACTTTAGGCGTAATAAAGTAATAGGAATTGGAGATGTCGTCAATAATTTTTTAAAAATATGTTTTTTTGCTCTTTTTTTATGTGATGCATATAAAATATTATCACAATTCCGAATATGTAAATAAAAAAGCGTTTTTCTTGATCGAGATTGGCACGTAATGGAAAGACACAAAGGGAATCGTTGATCGCAAGCGATAGGGATACGTTTTTAATAGCGATTTAATCAGCTGCTACGTTTTCTCGTGAAAACGACCGGAAGGAGCGCATGTACGCATGGGAAATGGTCTGTTTGTCGCACGTTAAGAGAGTTTCCGGCGCGACACGTGCCCGACACGAGTCGCTGTGGGGTGTGCATGTCTCGCGCTAATTAGCGGCTAAGGGAAGAATCGTCGTCGTCGTCGGCGTCGTCATGTCGTGGTTAGAAACTACTAGAGAAAAAGAGAATAGCGTCCTCGAATGCTCCAAGAACTTCGCTTTAGACACTTTGTGCTCTCTCTTTATGAGAGGGGTGAAATAATGCGAAGATAATGCGAATTTAATCGATTCTTCTCTCGACAACTTTTTTGCTTTCAATTTCGCTTTCTCACAGATCGAAATAGTATATTCGAGATTTACGAATAATTGAGGAGGGGCAATAATGCGCACGGGATTTATGTAAATAACACTGGTTAGTGTTTATAAATAATTTAAACTCAGACATAGATTTGCTACAAGTTTTCAAAATATCTTGTACGTTTTTTCTTCCTCTTTCTCTCTCTCTCTTTTTCCAAAAATAATAAATTCCATATTTCTATACAAGAAGATATAAAGATATATATTTTAACATATATTTAATAATTATAAAGATTTATTTACTTTACGACTCATGATATTATTGATACATGCATTACAGATATGCGAAATTTAAAAAAAATTCAAATAAGTCTAGTTAAGAGTCAACGCAGATATCGGTACGAAATAATACATGAGTTTAAATACTTATTACACAAATTTATTGGCATATAACCAATCTTAAATAAATATTAATCTCTACAGGGATGAATTTGTTCACAAAGTAGAAAAACATTATTGCTTTTTCAATTACATTTTATCCAAGATCATTATTTATACTTATATTAAATAAAAATGATCAAATAAATTGAAAAAAAAAAATACTGATAACGAAGACCTTACTGGAATTTTGTTTATTTTAAAGTCGCTTTTATTCGCGTTTGTCTAGGTGCAGTTTTGTTTAAAGCTGCATTGTCATTAGTTAATTATTTAAAATTAAAGTTACGTATAATTAGCGGTCGTATCTATTCACTTTTGTGTTGCATATAATAAGAAGATAAAGTAGTTTATGTAACATGAAAATATACGTATATTTATTATTTGAAGTCCCGCAATATGTGAATCACCGATATTTATGATAACTTTCAAATAAATTCACGTGTGCAACGTTTTGTTTTGTGTTGCTAAAACAGACCTCCTTGAAATATAATTGCAGGTGATACTAAGCTTATTAGGCATGTCTAAGCTTTAAGGCAGAAACGTAAGTTTTTAATGTGACTCCGTGTCGAAAATATATAAAATTTTTTATATTGTTTTACAACTATATAATAATATCAGTAACAACGTTATATGATATCTCTTTCTCAAAGTGATATAACATTTAAAAATTTTATTGCATTTATAGAATGTTAATAGAATGTTGTATAAGAAAGAGAGAGAGAGAGAGAGAGAGACTTTCTCATATATAAAAACAGAACATTTCTTGTTGAAACTCTCTTTCTTTAAAGTCTGTTTTAATAACGCTTTATCTATAGCTTTAAAACATACATAGTCTAACTTAATGCTTCTGTATATTTCATTCAAGAGGGATGAAACTTTACAGATGTTTTGACCTCCCCAAGTTTTCTGTGACAACACAACATTTTTCGAGATGTAATATGTTCTATAGATGCAATTTTACGCTATTTTACGATACTTGAACGTAATCTTTGCCAATGTAAGTATATGTATATCAAATAAATTCCTCTATTTTTTTACACACGTGTATAAAATACACGCGCATCGTGGAAATAGAGAGATTCAACGCGATATTGCAGTAAAAATTTTCAATGAAAACACACATCGTGTAAATAATTTCTAGATGTGGGATACGCAGCAGGTTCTTTCTCTCATTGTCACCCTCGCATCATAAGCGACGATATCTTTTCGTATAGGGTGGTAATATCACCGCTGTAATTTCGTTTCTTGCATAATTGACTGACACTTATCATGATTACTTTGTAGTACTCAAGCACTCCGCTCGCGAAAATACGCTTCCCACGTAACGGAAGAAACACAAGTCGCGTTGAATATTTATTTCTGTTGCATCGAAAGGGATGAAAAAAAAAAAAACAAAGATTTCGCGTTTCTACAAATATTACTTATATGAAAAAATGCAATGTGTTCTCGACCTTCTTTTAAGAATGTACATTTCTATATAACTCGAGAGAAAAACACTCGTAACATTTATTATTTATACTGCGAAACGTGTACACGCGTAACGTGTTCATGTTTTTTTTTTTTTCCACTGCGTTGCGGCAAAATTATTCAACGCTTAAAGAAGATGCGCCTTCTGTACAATACAAACGCACCATCGAATCGCGATGACAGTTATTGTCGAAAACTCGCGTCCCTTGCGCACACTTTCACTCGGCAATTTCGATTCGGATCTCACCGAACAGATCAATAGGATCACCCCGTTTCACCCCAAGACCATCAGCCGGAAGAGAGGACGGTGAGAAAAAGACGAGAATAAGTCCCCGATCGCTTCCGGCGATCGAACGCAACTAGCGGAGAAACAACTTTTTCCGCATGCCGGACGGTAATCGGCGGAACAAATGCCTGAAACAATTGGCCGACGACCGCGTATTTCCGGTGAACTTTCGCCTACTATATACAGAGGCATTCGCGGATAACGCGGGGTTGTACTCTGTCGTCGTTGTATCTCGTCGTACGCTATAAAACAACCGTTATTTTCGAGAGCTTCGAAACAGAGCAATCGAAACGAAATGCGCGCACATTAAGTAAAACGGTGTGTGTTGTTCGCAAATTGTACCGGCAAACTCTATGATTTCGCGGTGCATCTTAGAAACAAAGAGTGTGGTTTTGATCCAACTTTGTCTCTTGTCAACGCGTGTTAGTGTAGGATAAACACGTTCGGAACGCCGCGACATCCATATTTTCGCGCAAGATTCTTGCTCGGAGGATTGGAATAAAAGGAAAACTTTGAGAAGTGAGAGTTGATTTCGCCGCAAGAGTCTCTGAGGTATTCGTTTTAAACAAACACAATTTGCACAAAAGCGTCGAGCCGCGTCGGATATTTCTCTTAACAAGGCTTTTCCAACAGAAAAAATCCGATATCAATCTCTCTCTCTCTCTCTCTCTCTCTTTTCCCTCTATCTTTCTCTCTATGTTTCCTCTTCTCTTTCATTATTACAGTCGATACCGCGGCTATTACATCACGTTCGTTAAAGGAGACGTACTTGCATAATTAAGAGCGCGATTCGCTCCGCTGTGTGCGTCATGTACGTATGTAAGTACGCACACAGAAAAACGTGTGCTACTCGCTCCTATCATTATAATCGGTCGCGAAGCAAACGTTTCAGCCGGTAAATATTTAAGGCGACCGGTAAGGGGCCGGTAATGAGAGTCGAGATGGATCGATAGACATAGGACGAAGTGTATACGCACGTCCGTATAGGTCGCTGACACTCTCGATAAATATTGTCCGGTAGTCCGCAAATCATATCTACTTTCTTGTTCTTCATGCGTTTACGTGTGTGAAGAGAAAGAGAGACAGAGACAGAGAGAGAAAGAGAGAAAGAGATAAGGCGCGCGCGCACGCGGCGATATATCATAGCGAAGAAATTAAAAAGTCTAAGGCAAACATCGCGCTGTCACACTTTTCTCCTCTTTTTTTCCCCCCCGAGTCGCTCTTCCTCCGAACGATATACAAAACACATTCCGTTATGTGTTGATTCTGAAAAGGGCAAATAAACGCGGCAAAATGTCACCTAATATCGTTCCGCCTCGAATTCGAAATATATTACAGCCCCAACAAATTAACTAAATATCAATTCACGTTGCGCGCGTTAACGATGATTTTTAAACGTAAAATCCTTTGCGCGCGTTGATTTTAAAATTATTATTCATATTTATCGTTTCTTCGTCCACGTGTGCGTTAAATTTTGTTTTAATTTTCTTAGAGTTTATCATCGCGCAACAAGGCCGCGTGTGAGCTGTAAAAAAGTCTCGAATTATGATTGCGAACTTCTTATAATAAATTTTCTGATAAAACGCCGCGTGTGTGTGTGTGTGTATGCGCGTGTGTACACAAAGATACGTGTTTTCGTGTACGCTTTTTTTTTTACATTCTGTAATATATAACACATGTCAGAACTGTATTGTCGTTTCGAAACTTCTAGTTGCACTACTTCCAGCTCATTCTTCATTTTTGTTTTTTTAACGCGGGAAATACATATTCGCCTTGGTCGTTCGTGAAATAAACTTTTGTCTCGTCGATAATGTTTATGACATCGAGATGTTTATGACAAGAACGTATGTATGCGCGCATGCCGAACAAGTACATAACTGCAGAAAACACGTGTGCGGAATAACAATGCAGGTTGCATTTGTTTGCTCGAAGCAAATACTCTAATTAAGCGCGTAATATGTTTTCAAGGAATTTTTTTTTTTTCTATACTAGTTTTACACACACACACACGAGTTCGAACGTGTAAAACGTCTGAAACGTCAAGTGAGACGCGCGACCGAAATCAACGAATTGCTTAATTAAAATCCCGTGAATTAACGAATCCACCTACGGCGAGTTGTATCAATAACACGTCATCTTGAATGCTTTAATGATGAATTTCGCTCGATAATGAATTTCTCAAGCTCTCTGTTGAAATAATCCTAGAAAAAAAAAAAAATTGAATCGTAGTCGGCACAATTACGATAAGTGTATTTTTCGTTATGAAGAAAATGATAAAACGTCTGCGTCTCCGACAAAGCGAGCGAACTGTCAGTTACGTTCTCTTGTATTGCTATATGAGCGCGCGATAATTCCAACGGTTGTAACATCGAAATGAAAAACGGCGATAAATTTAATTTGAAGAAAAGAAACTCTGAATGTCGGCTACATCGTTCCTGATGACTCAGGAAACGTCAAAAAAAAAAAAAATAAAGTTTCTTTATTCCGTGTGAGATGCAAGAGAAATCGATTTCTGCTCATTTTATATGTTTCAAGCATTGTAGAATGATTATATTTACAACTTATGTATGTGATAGAGAAATTGTTCGCCAATTGTTTTTCCCCGCATACAAGAATCATTTAATTATTACGCACAAGTAACATAAAATTTTTTTCTTCTTTTACAATGAGCTGTGATATATATTTTTTTTCTGAATTATTCTCCTGTGGTCGCTTTTTATTCGAAAGAAAACGAAGTGCCCTGCTCTCGCACAACGTGGAGAAGGGAGGCGGAATTAATTTCTTTCCGATAGAATCTTAACGACGACGTTTTCCGTCGTGTTACACCACTCTGGAGGCGTCTGTATATTTTTTATCGTCGCTTTACAATCGTAAAACTGTTTGCTCGGAATTTCGAGCAAGAGAGAGAGAGAGAAAGAAAAAGAGAGAGTGTGTGTGTCCGTCTCTCTATAATGCAAACTGTTTGCTCTGTATTATCATCGTTGCTCGATCGACGGCGTTTTAGACGGCGGACTTTTAGAAGACTGCGCGACAAGAGTTTACAAGAGTACGCGGTCGCGTCTAATTTTTTATTATTATTATATTGCTATATCCGGCCGTGCGAAGTCGCGATATGCCATGCGAGACAAACGTTCTTCAAGATTCGCGCCAACGATTAACGGAGGAAGTTTTGTTGATTTTTTTTCTCTCGTGTAACGATATCACGAGAATAAGTGCAAGATACGTGCAAGATTATGCGACCATGACGTTAATAAATGATGCTCATGACACTTTTTGCATTTGCTGTTGATGAAACCGTATTTGTCAGGGAATTACGATAAAACGTATGGACTCTCACGAATGATTCTCGTTAGTATAATAATTTTATTGTCAAAAGGCGCATTATCTTGCGCAGGAAATATTGCGCGCATAATATGTTCTACTATGTATTTTTATTTACAATTGTTGGTTTTAGAAAACTTAACGCGTTTATCGTACCGTTAAACGTGTTAATAAGTTAATTACTTCATTAATCAATTATTTATAATTAGTGATGCTTTTTCAATTGTCCCATTAAAAAATCTCGAACAATTGCATCAACAGTATTCGCTAGCTGATGATAAAGTTTCGCGTTGATGTCGTGGCATTTTTTTCTCTTAATTGTGTGTAATTAGATGCGCATTAAATAACAGCACACAGTGTGACCGTTAAATTTTTTTAGGAAAACTCCTTATGCAGATCTGATGGAGTATAATACGGTGACGCGTATCGTCAAGACAGACTGTATATTTTTTTCAGTCACACACTGTCAGATACAAATGTTACATCGTCAATAATGCCGGCACGAACTACAATTTATTTGTTGATTCAGTTGGTTCGTCTTGGCTCGTTATATCAGACCGCGATCGGCAATAATCGGCGAATTTGCAACCGCAATTTACGCGATATTTAATTATCATGAATCAATTGTGTCTCTTCTGCGTGTCTTCACTTACGAGTTGCAAGTGGTTAATTGCTTGATTCGTGTGGCACCTGGTAACGTGAAAAGAGATGTATTTTCTATTGTAACTTACAAAATAACTCGAGACTTATCGACTCGATTTCGAAACACGGAGTAGCGTATATTGGTATAAAAGGCAATTAAAACCAAAAAAAATTCTGTACGCAACTTTAAGAGAAATAATCGGGTTAAAATAAGATTCAAGCGTACGTGCGCGGAATATTTGAAGTTTAAATTACAATTCGCGCATCTCGCGCACGGAAAACAATCTCTTTACTCCCACTGTGAATTTTAATTAAAGAAATCATTGCGAAAAAAAAAACGTCACTTCGAAATTTGATTTGTTGCAGGTGAGAAACCGCACAAGTGCGTCGTCTGCGGCAAAGCGTTCTCTCAAAGCAGCAACCTGATCACGCATATGCGCAAGCACACGGGCTACAAGCCGTTTCAGTGCGGTCTCTGCGACAAGGCGTTTCAGAGGAAGGTCGATCTGCGAAGGCATCGGGAGGGTCAGCATCCAGCGGCGCCGGCGCTCGATTATCGCTCCCTGCAGATACCGCCAAGTAGCAATCATCGGCACTCGCCGATACCGTCGCACTCGACCGCCGCACCGCCTTCGACCGGTTATCATATGATACCCGGCACTCCCGGCAGTAGCTGAGATTCGTTCGCCTGACCGACCACGCTTCATCTGTGAAAAATGACGCGCACCAAATTGAATAACGAGCGTCCCGCGTCCCGCGTAGGGGGTAGGTATATGTCGTTGATGAAAATCGGCGATGAAAAACAAAAAATGCCCGTCATCGTCAAGTAACAAATCGTACCGTGAGATTCCAGTAACTGGTTTCTGTGTGTGTGTGTTGTTTAAAATCGATTCAGCGGAAATAAACAATAATGCGTTACGCATGGGCACGCATTCATGGGCTACTGTTTGTGTGAAAAATAACGGCGCACACCTACGTTTCTTGTCACAAGCGAGTTCATTGCGCAAAGTCGAAGATTGAAGTAATAAATATATACACCCAGTGACTGTGCATGCATGATCACACGGTAGATTCAAGATGTGTAATTTGAAAACACAATTCTGTGCCGTGTCAAAAAAAAAAAGTCACTGTCTTCTTTCGCGATTTTCACTTATAAGCTCAGAGAAATAGATTAACATTTCTTATCACAATCGAACACATCCTTTTTGAGCGTCGTATCAGAGATTATACATTTACGGAGCGTGTAATTGAACAGAGTGTATCAGCGAGCTCTTACATCGAGCTCTCTGCGTTTTGAAATATTTCTCCCGTAAACAATATTTCTTTACTTATCGTGTATGACCCTCACTATTCGAATTATATTAAAAGCGCGTCTAAAGTACATAAATAATATTCGTGTGTTTAAAAATATGTACACTGAGCTCCGTGCAATATGCTCCTAAATACACATGTTGAAAATTATTATTTTTATAATACGTCTCTTTTTTCTTTCCTAGCTCACGTGTGTTTTACACAAATTTTACAGAGAGATCCTTTACGAAACACATACATGCACGAGAACAAAACTACGAAAAAATGATAATTTATAAAGAAAAAATAGTTTTGTTGCTTTTACTTGCTTTACAATTCATTCTGAGCTTATAAAAACTGTGACACAAACCAAGTTTTATACATAATGTGTATCGTATCGAGCTCTGAGAGAGAGAGAGAGCTAATTGTAAATATATAATACTGTTTGTTTATATTGCACATGTTTTATAGTCCATTGAAACCAAAGTCGCCTGTGTTTGTAAAGAAAAATCAATCGAATCAATTAGTTGAACAATGTATATTGCTAAATAAATAAAAAAATTATTGTCAATTAGTACGAAATAAAAATATCGTCACTTCGAAACAGTTTTACAACAAATATATTTTTAAACGTTTATTTTAGAATTCTAAAAATTTGATTCTTTTTTGTATCTTTTCTAATATTTTTCTCGTGACGTAAATGGTTTGAGTGAATGTATTTTCTTCGATACTTTATGATTGTTGCGATAGAAAATCATTTCAGTGAACGAAAACCGAAAGTGATGATGTCTTGAACGCGGAAGAAAGAGAGATGTGTAGCACGCATACGAGCACGCTGTATTTTTTCTGCACCGAAGAATACAATCGATGTTACAATCCGAAGTTTGCGAGTAAAACTTAATGTAAGATAGAGTTTTACATTCGCGTGAAAGAGCTTTATGTAAATACAGTTTTTTTATGTTTTTCTTTTCTTCTTTTTTTTTTGTTTCACAAAACGCCCCAAAGAAACGAGTATCCGTCCCTGTATATGTGAATGAAATACGACGAAGAAATCGCTGGAAGGCGATTCGTGAGAAGATCTCGTGTGTAAAATTCGCATATCCGGCTAACAAATCATAGCGGCTAGAGGACCAAAGATAGCGTAAATCGGACCTGATCGGATGGTACTTAATCGGGTTTTCTCATTTCGAAACTTTGCGAGATAAAAACAAATTGATGTAGGATTAAAGACGACGAGATAGATCGTGAAAGCTCGACAATTTACCATGGATTACCGGGTCCTTCGTACATACGGTACGTACAGATTGTAACATACCATTAGAATTAGCTAGTTAAGATAATAAATTATGTGCGATGATTATAAGCGTATATACATATATTTAAATTAATCGTCCGATAAAACGACGACATGTCGTGTTGGCAATGATTTGTTCGCAATGAAGACCGACGGAGCTGAATCGAAAAAACAAAAAAAAAAAAACATTATTCTCCCGAGAGTAACGAATATTATACAGCGCTAAATGTGTCTTATATCAAAATTCGCGCGCCGAGCGATTTTGTGCGCGGAGCTATACGTTATACATATATTTTAAGATTATACATAAATTTATGTGTAGAAAATTGTCTCAATAAATCTCGATAAGTAAATATCTTTCAAGATATTTGTGTAAGTGTGTCTATACAAGAGCATTTCTGTGTGTGTGTGTGTGTGTGTGTTGAATAAAAGAATGAGAGAGAGAGAGTGAAAAATAAAGAAAGAACGCAATAGTGATAAGAGAAGTACTGCGAGCTCAAGTATGAGCGACTTTTGTGTTAATCGGAATAAAAACCAAAAATATATTATATTATTACTAAAGAGGATATTGATTAAATAAATTGTTTTTCTTATAAATTACTTTTAACTCATTTTGATAAGTAACACCCTCTCATTATTTCCATATATACACGCTCACACGTACGTTCTTCTTTGCTGTATTTAGCTCCTCGAACAACGCACGTTGCAAGAAAAAAAATCTCCGCGATGTTTTTTCATTAATATTATTACAATTCTCTGTTTCCGTTACGTTTTGCTAACAAGCAATTCGCAACGGTTTTACTGAACAAAGATGAAAAGTAGCAATTTTCGATCACGTAATGCGAACCAAGTTCTGTCCAAAAGTAAAAAGAGTTCAAATTCAAAGAATGATATGAGAACGTACGTGCACGACGCGACGATGTGTCGACGTGCACGTTGCGCTCGTAATTGGCCAATTTGCAATTCGCGATCCCGGACGCGAAGGCGAGCCGCGATTTTGCGCGATAACGTACGGGGAGAGAGATAATCGAGGACCCGATTTCTATCGGAATGCGGCAATTTATACGATCGAGATGATAAAATCCTTCGTTTTTTATCGCGAAGGATCCTCCTGGGCTTCCTTGTTGATTCACCTGCGCGAGTTCGACGCGCGAGCAGGTTTCACAGAAGCGCGTTGTATATAACGTTGCGCTAGAAAATATTTTTTTATTCTTTTTTCATCGTTTTTTTTCTTTGTATCTCTTTTCGTTTTATCATACTCGCCCATTACCGGCGATATTTGACACTTTTACCTCCCAATATTTAATTTTTCAGCGAACATTTAATAGTGCTTTTTCTTTCTGTTCAATATTACGTCGGTTTATTTTGTCTCTCTGTCTTCCATTTGATTCGTAATTTTTTGGATATTTTGTTAATTTAAGCACTTTTTACTTGAAAATATCCGTTCGAAACTGAACTTTGGAGGACGTGACATGTCCGGTGTAACGAATACGCTTTTTACCGTGTTTGAGATCGTGTTTCATTGTCGGGGCCGATATACCTCGTGCGCGTTCTCCTTTCCAGATCTCTGGTTTTATTACCGCTAATTATGGATGGAGCAATAAACTCGTCCCATAGCGCAGACATTTGAAAATGACTCCAGTTTCCCTACGCATCATCGCAACTGAGCACTTCCCGCTCGAATTATCAGCACATTTTGCATAGTCTGGTTAAGCTACTTCCCGATTCGTAATACATACTATTACACTTCCGCGAAGATTGCCTCTTGCAAACAAAAAAGAACTTAACGAATTAACTGTTAATCGTTGACTTAGTCGTGGACTGATTACATATTAAGACCGACTTTTTAAACCTCGTGTTATCTCTCAGATATTGCTTTTATTTTGCTCATTAAATTCGTTTTTATTTTATCCTTGTTTTTTTTTTATCGACTTGAATTTAAAACCAGCCACCTATTTGTCGAGAAACAAATTTTTATTTAAAAAAATCTGAATGCTGATATTTCTCGCTTGTCGCAAGAGAAATGTATAAATATCAGAACAACAGAATATCGCGAGGCGAAACTAACGGTTTTAGAAGTAGAAATGAGAGTAGCGCAATTGCCCATTTTTTTCTTTTTTTTTTTTTTCCATTATTATTCATGCCTTCAGATTGCGAGGAGTGCTGATTTCCAAATCTATATGTGTATGGTAATAAGGACATTTGCATTAATAATTTAGCGAGCAAGAATATCGTTTATGACGATAATAAAACGTACGCTTGCCTCATGTATACAGACTTGTTAAAAGTTTGCGAAAGCTGAGCATAGATAAAATTCGCAAAATTATGCGAATTTCCATAAATCATTATTCATGATTCGTATAAGTTCGTATAGACGTCACGATCCAATAGTTTCTTTTTAATAATGTATATAAATATACCTACGTGTTACCAAGTGTATAAACAATCGATTTTTGTATTTATATGAAAGAGAAGTGTCACACACACGTCAAATAAAAAAAAAAAAATTAAAATAATGAGAAAGACAATAAAAACCAAGCGGTGTACGTACAGAATATTTTTTCAAGTGTAAATTATATCAATGTAGATGTTCAAATTAAATTTAATACGAACATCTATATCAAATGCTTGATTTCCACTTCTTATAGAGAAACAACCCTCTTATCTCTTTCCCTTGTAATGTTGTTCCTTTGTAATTGTATTTAAGAAATCATTGCGACAAAAACATCAATGTTGCACAAATGTCACTTTGTATAATTGAAGTAGATTGATGTCACACCATGTGAAGTTTTCTCCACTTTTGTTTCTCTTTTAACGTACTTTTATTATTATCTGTAGCAAGATAGCGACCGCTACCCACCTACGCTGCTATTATTTCAAAAGCTTGATTTATTGCCGGTTGCGTCATGGATCTGCACATTCGTGTACACGCATTGTGTGTGTGCATGTTTCTAAAGCGCACCAGCAATAAATATGCATCTCTTGTTCTATCACGCTGGTATCACCTGACTCTTACATGTTGTTGTTGATAATCGAATGATTTTTTTGTCACAATAATTTAAATACGAAAATTCATTTTTTATCTTCTATGTTTCAAATAAGTATTATACTGGATTGTTGCATCTTGTATATACGCGTACAAATTGTGGATTTTGTATTTGATACAACTACAAAAATATAGCGAGCCAAAACATAGCATCGTAATGTAAATATTGTGATACGATTAGCATCGTGTACATACTTAATTATATTTGCGTAAGCCAGCGGATGATAATATAATTATTACGTGTGTGTTGGTTTTATGAGATCGAAGGTCCTCAGACCGTTATACAGGTATTACGTGCGAGGAAGGTGAAAAATCAAGCCATTTATTTATGAAGACGAGGTTTTTAAGGGTCGAACCCCAATTCGAGGCACGATCACGAAGCGCTTGTAAATATTTCATTGGTATTAATTCCATAATTCTGCGACAGACTGCGGGTGTCTTGCGTGTTCCATTCACGTTTCGATCGATTTCAGTGGAAAAGACCGTAAATCGAATACATTCACCTTGTGTTTTCTTAATGGCAACAAATATAGTATAAAGCATACGCTTCTTCTGTTAATGATTTATTGCATTAAGCTATTGATGTGCTGTTTATTAATTTTAGTTGCAAATATGTTAAAATATATTATATATATTTCACACATCAAACGTATAAATGTGCGATATAATAACTTTTGCAATATTATTTTGCGATATGTGTAACTTCGATGTTGCACACAGAAACAACAACTTAATAAACAATGCGACGTGTCACGGCACAAACGTAATCGAGATATCTTTCGACGATAAAAAAAACTCATCCCACGAGCATAAATGTCCCGTCGGGCTTTACAAAGTATAACGCAATGTGCGATTACGGTTATGCGCGAACGATTAAATTCATCTCTCACGAGACGAACACACAAGAACCGCGTCGTGCTTCGCGATCTGTTATTACAACAAATAATGGAATTCCTCTCTTTCTGCCGCGCATCAGAGCAGTGTCCCCCGGGGACGCTGCTTTCATTATTGGACGAATGTATATCTTTCGTTTTGTTAGACATTATTCATAGCATGTGCGCCCAACGCAATTAGTTATTAACAACTATCGATTGGAAAAACTTACAGAGAATTGTACTTCTGTGCAAAAACGAATCGCGCGTTATAATAACGATGTGTCCCGCGACGCGGTATCTCTTTTATTTTATTTTCAATTGCATTGACAGTACAAACTCAATATCGTCAGGTCGGTGACATTTTCGGACAGATCGATCAGAATGTTTTGTTGTTGTTCGTAAATTTTGTTTGTTAATTATTGCGAGAAGTCTTCGTTTATGGACAGGATAAACTCGGGAGGACTAAATTGTTTAAAATCTGAATATTTTATCAAGAATTATTTTGAAAAAGAAAGAAATTATATATGTAAAGTGTTAATGCGATAAAGCACAAAAGTGCGTTTAAACCACGTAAACTAGGCGAAAGCCAAGAATACTTTGAAATCATTAAAAAAGTTAAACAAGTTGGAAAGATCGTCTTACCGATAACTTCGGCATTTACTGAAATCGAATCGCGACGACCCCAATGGCACTTCACGTGTTCAAAAGTATATGTTTATCTAATAATGTAGTCGACTAACTGATTGTATAATCAGTCTTTTATTTAGCATAAGAAAAGCTCTTCTCGAAATGCACACTCCTATGCAGATTTCAGTCTGTTAGAAATAGCTCGCGTTCACAAACGAGGAGGAGATTTGATTCACGATCGCCCGATAAACAACAAAAGAATCGTCGTTTTTTCTATATACGTTGTTAATGGCGTACAAATCCAGCGACGCGGTATTAACTCTTGCGAACAATAATATCGATATAAATCATTTCGAGAAAATCGTGGTTCAACTAACCTGAATATCATTTCTTCTTTTCTTTTCGTCGTTCTTTTGAGATCTGCCACCACGCCGAATACATAATCGAGACAATTTAAATTTTAAAATAATATTATACACGGACGAATTTATAAAATAATATTATGGACATGACATTACATCACATTATGTTACATTACGTGAACATTATTTATAAAATAATATTATAAACATACGCAAGTTTTATCCTTTTTACACACACATGTGTACATATGCGAGTTTTAACCCGTTGTAGCCAAACTGATGCATATGTGCACCAACAAAAATTGGAAAACCACGATTTTGTGAAAAAGTTCTCCTTATATTTTTCATTTTTTATGAAGAAAAATTGTTTTAAACATTTTTAACTAATTCCATTCAATTTCTGAGAATTGTTTACCCCTATTTTCACTAGTTTTAAATTATTTTTGAGCTCATTATTGGAAAGTTATTAAACTTCAAACATGCGAAGTGCAAAATTGCACCAGTGTGGCTACAATGGATTAATATAATAAAAAATAAAAAAAACGCGTTTATTTTTTGTTATCAATGTTAAAACAATAAAATCCTGTAGACATGTAAATTGAATGTGACACGTCAGATGCACAAATCATATAATATTTATTTATACATATCTGCTGAAAGTTTCCAACTCGCTTGTATTACGCGTTTTTCCACGAATTTTTCTTATAACTGCAAAGAACGCAGTAGTATAATTTATAGCGCGCTACTGTTCGCATAAACGTTAATGAACCTGCTCCAATGACGGTTTCTAAATCTTGAGAAAACGGCCACTGTGTGAAGCACGTCCGCCGCCGTTCACCTGCCGTTCGTAATTTAAAGAGAGCAGTAATTAAGCGGGACTTGCGCTTCTCATGTTGATAATTAAAATGTGACACGCGTGTGCTTATACGGAAAATATATTCTGCTCTCGTCCGCTCTGCTCCGTAATATAAATTTCCATCGAACACTTTATCTTTTTTTTTTTTTTTCCATTTGTTTTCTTTTTTTACTTTTTCTACTTTCGTGTGCGTATCTCCGCGTTCGTTCACATTTCGTCAATCAAAGACGACATTTGAGGATTTTAACTTCTAAAACAAACTGTATATTCTCACTTGTGTATTTTTGTCAGGTTGTTAATAAATAAAATAATACGATTTTTATCAATTTGAACCCGAGGACAACCCTCAACATTTGACATTGTTAAATAAAATAATATTTATAGATTTTTGTTTGCTCCGAATCTGATCTCAGAATTGTGTCAGAAATTCACATTAACGAGATGAGAAATTTTTATTATTCACCTTTCGGCTTTTTTTTCTTTTTCTTTAACTTTCCATCTCGCGCTTTGACTCTAACGCGCTCCAAGAGAGTTCACGGAATCTGATAATTTTTATAATTATCACAAGGCACAAAGGGGCTGGAGCGGCGAAATTCGCGGTTTTCACCGCTGAGGCGAGGCATGCCCATACTAGGCGAACTTGTGTTCATGGTCATAACCAAGGTTTATGCACTTCTCGGCAGACCATCTTACGGCTCTCGAACGCGGCGAATTGACGACCGGTAACGGACGATGTGTTTCCCTAATCACGCCCTTGCCCGCCACGTTCCACGAATATCGGAAGAATTAGCCGTGGGTGATTATAGATGCTCGAGCTTCTGTACGCCTCGGCTCGGGTATTTATTGTTTTCCGTAATTCGCGCGAGGGTAATAACGGGCGCAGGCAAGATTTTATAGCGATAGCGTGCAATCGTTGCCGTGCGCGCTCTAGCTCCACAAACCGGCGCGCGCGGCAATAGAAAATCTTGCTCGAAAAAAAATTACTGCACTTCGGCAATCATCCGCGATCGAAATCTAATTCTTTTTGTTTTTTGTTTTTTTTTTTATTTTACATTGTGTTTCGTGCTTGTAATTTCGTAACGTTACAGAGACGTATAAAGAATCTCGGCATATCGCGGTATTGCGCGAAAATATCGCGCGTTTAAATTTTATTTTTTCATCAGGTTATATATTCACGTGAGTGTGAATTTATTTTCGAGAGAGAGAGAGAGAGAGAGATCTTTCGGCATGCGCATAAAGAATTAATCAACGTGCTTGTAAGACAAAACGCATGGCAACCTAACGTGAAAGAAACGCACACGTCGTCTGTATGTAAGACGTTTTTTTTCCTTGCAGGAAGAGCTTCTTAAGGATTCGCCTTATCACGAGGCACGCGCTCACACCTGCTCTTTCCTTACTTCGACTTCCCTCATTTATTACCTTCATTACCTACCGCAGTATCCACTGCGCGTTGCTGCTTCGCTCCGATTTCTGCCGTCGCATTAATCTTACGTTATTACAATAAAAAATCAGCACACACACACGCACACTTAGAAGAGAGACGTATATACATATAGAAGGCAATTTTAATAACTGGGTTAAAATTATTTTTTCAATCAAGATAGAGAAAAAAAAGAAAATCTCGCACTATTTAGTATAATCTATTTTCTCATTCTGTGCTTATATTGGTCTCAAACAATAAACCTGCGAGATGCAGCTTCATTTTTTTATGGAATTAAGTTTTTTTTTTTTAACGTAAATTTTTCTCATTATTCGGCGTATAAAAGTACTAGTGTGTGTTAATCAAAAAGTCAATTTGTGCCAGATATCTTCTTTTGTACTCGACACGCTGTGCAACGCGAACACCACTCAAATTATAGCGCGCTTATTATCGATTCTGTCTATCAAAAAATATGCTTATCAACGTCCGTAGCATATTTTTATCTGATAACATCTCAAGTTGCCTCTTCCATTTTCTAAGGAAAAAAATCTTCTGTTCGAAAAAGAGAGAAGTTGAGTTTTGATCAAAGATTTCGAGAGAGTTTCCTCGTACATACGCATTAATTCTCGTCCTAATTCTCAGTCGATCGCTTCCACCCCACGAAAGGAATGTCACGTATGATTTACACCCGCGACAAGTTTTTCCAAAGGCGAAAAGAACAGACACACGGGGAGGGAGGAGATAAATGCGTTCTCGACTATTTTCCTTGGATTTTTTTATGGTTAGCCAACCTCACGTACCGTCGTCGTAATTTCGTCCTATTTAAAAGGGCATAAATTACGACAGCGTGGCGACACAAAAGGCAACCCCTCCGGGCTCGAACGGGCCTATTCGTACATAAAATATTATGACAGGCGTGAACAGTGACTTTTGAAGTGGCTGCTGGCCCGATCCTCAAAGGTCTTGTTTGCATTAAGTTATGCGTTTGCACCTTGGGCCACAACCGAATTATAATATTTAATTGGCTATCGACTGCGCGATAAAGTGATATATTGTTCGTTAGAGATAAGGAAAGCTTCTTGCTCGCTTGGTATATTGCAATCACAATGCGATGTTGTGAATAGAAAAACTTTTGATATATTTTAAAAGCAAAGATAAATAAATGCAGTTGGTAATTGGCACCGTTACGTTCAAATCTCCAGATTAAACGTTTGTAACATATGTACAGCTTACAAAATCTCAAGTAAATAATCGCACTATTAACAAGTATTTGTATTCTCCTTTGCATTTAAAACCGGCACTTGCACTTGCTCGGTCTAATGAAGTCATTATGTCTGTCAAGAGACGCGTTAAATCACTTTATAGATACCTCTGCTGTTGAGGTCAGGCCTTATGAGCATCGGGATTATTGTAATTGTGTTTATTACCGCCATTACCACCGTTTAATAATCCCCTCTCAGCGTCTTTCGAGTCTTAAGTTCTCCTCCTCGTTTTCGTGGCTGCGCGTAACAGCGGTTCTCAATTTACTTATTATTATTATTATTTTGTTTTTTAGAGCGATGCGTCAGACAGATACATCGCTTCTTTTCGATATAATAAAATTGTTATGCATTTAAAGAGTCCATAATTAATTCACTAATAATGGTTTAATTACAGAATTTCCGGTTTATCGGTATTTGATATCGATAATTTAAATCGTTCGTACATTTTGACTTACGTCAATAGATAATCTCTTAATTCGATCTATTGACGCTCTTCTGCATCGATTAGATTTGCGAACTAGAACATATCTAATAAAATTAGAATATTTACTTAATTATCTATCAAAAATTTGTTTCAAAATACTTTTCTTACGCAAACATATTAAATCTTGAATATGTCAAAATCATACGTATCTGTTAACATACATATGATTGTTGAACAAATTGCGCGTTGGGTGATTGTTTCGGAAAGCGCATGTAATCCGCTGCCACACCTCTCTCTCTCTCTCTGTCTGTTGGATAATTAATCGTCGATCGATTAATTTTGCGCATCACTGATTCCAATGTCGAAGTTTAAAGGCAGAGCACAGCGCGCTAGCACGATGACCCGTCCCCTTTTTGCACGTGCCAATTATTACGAGGCCCATACGGCCTCCGTGGAGAACAGCCTCTAATATCGGCAACAAAAATGAGAAGGATCGACCCAAGAGAAAAGCGAGGAAGAGAAAGAGAGAGAAGATAGATATATACATATATATATATACTGTCGGGGGCGTACGATATCGGTTACATCCCGTCTGGGGTATTAATTACCTCGTGAGGCCTATAAGGCCCCGGCGCGTGGCTCCCGTCCGCACTGTCGAAAGTGCAACCCGGGGTACAGCAGTTGGCCCTCGGGCCCTCAACTATGAGCGTTCAGGCACGAGGTAGAACACGAAGAGAGGAAGAAGATGCATGGGATATTGGTTCTAGGCATGTGTTAATAATCGACTGGAGATTATCGTGACGATCCACAATGGAGATCAAGTGGCGTGTAATTATGTGGTGTTTTTTTGTTCTAAACGAAATGTCTAACGTATTTTATCTCTTATTTTTATCAGTCGTTTATCATCTATCACACAGTTAAACCATATACTGCTCATCCAAATGAATGAAAGAAGAGAAAAATTATTGCACGGTATTGCAAATCCGTGTATCATTCGCGCAAATAACGTTACGTGTTCTTTGGAGAGAGAAAAAACAAAAATAGAAACAAACAAAAGTCACTTCTCTCGCCCATGCCGTGTTCGCAAACGCATACGGAGGAGGCACGCACTCTTTCCTGCATGTTCACAATGAGTGGATACACCCGTTCGTCTTCTATTCATACGTTCGCATGCTGGCAAACCACCTGCACCTGAAAAACCTGCTGAGGTTTGGGTTACTTGGCCAGAGGTTTTGCGCGCGCGACTCCATCCTCGTCCTAATCCTTGCCACAATTTTGTTTAATTTAAAATCAATGTATTTAATTTTACTAGGTCGGTTGAGATAGTGTCAATCGATAAAAGAAAGCTTCTTTCGAGTTGCGTAAGCGATTGAGATTTGAAATACTGCTATGAGAGCGTAAAGTCGTCGCTTTTCATCAACGACAAAAAAAAAAAAGAAGACATCAAGAGAAAATATATGATCATTCGTGAGGGGTGAAAAAAAAAAGAAAGAAAGAACAAAAGCTTACTACTCGCATTCGACAGAAATTATTTAACAGCATTTAATGAAGTGGGTCATCGCTGATTAGCCTATAGAAAGAGGAGTATAACTCGGGTCGCACACTAACGATCACCAGTTATATCTGGCCAAAGCGATCGTACAAGAGTTGTGTACGAAGCTGTAAAATAAATATAGAGCTTTTCGCGCATGAGCGCGTAACACGACACCTAAGTACATAAAACCATCGGTCAGCGAGTACATACATGTGTGATAGAGCACGAAGGCACTTGGAAATTGTATTAAAACTCTCGCAGAACGGAGTGGCAATGTTCTTGCATGCGAGAAAATTCTTGGAATAATTCTTTCGAGCCGAGTTAAATTATAAATGAAGTGACACAAGTCGCGCAATCAATCGTTACTTCGTAAATATTGCGTAGATATTACGACTCTTGTAGTTTTTTACAGGAGGAGTATATTACGGATATAAATATGTAATTTTTAAATTTTATCGAAAAACTTTTTACGATGGTTTTTTTCTAAATTTATTGCCTTTGTTTGATGCAGAATTTTGTAATATAAATTGGAGAATGCAACAAACATGCATATATGTATAAAAATATATGTATATGTATTCTATTCATGTAGAAAGAGAGAGAAATTGACTCGTAAGGGCACGTGCCCCATTGAGATTTGCTCTCTGCGGTTTTTGCGGGTCCCATCGCGTTGCATTGCCGTTGCTGCGGGCGTGCTCAGAGCGCGCGGGGCGGCAAATGTCATCGCACCCGAAAACAGCTGCTCCAGTCGGCCGAGGCCCTCAGGGCCCTTTGGCAGCCGGATGCCCTCCACTTAAGACTCACTCCCTTTCTACCTACCCATCCTCCTTTCGGGTATCTGACAAATCCGATCTTCCGCAAAGCACAGCATGGCAGGGAGTAAAGTGAGGGAGAAAATCGGAAGAGAAAGAAAGAAAGAAAAAGATAGAAGAGAGAAGGAGAGAGAAAGAAAAAAAAAAGAAACCCGCCGCGCCACCGGTCGGCGAACTCTGAGTCGCAATGAACTCAAAAGGACGTTCGTAGACTAATTGTATCGATTTTTACGAGACTTGCGAATAGTTACAAAACGGATAATTATTTTTCTCCGATTTCATCGAGTTTTTTCTTTATCAACGTGCGTGTATGTTTTAAAATAAAGTCTGCTTTTACGTATCGTGTAATCAGAAGAGAGAAAGAGAGAAAGGATACAAACTCTATTGTTTCAAATGTCAGTCAGCGAATCTCAAGTTCGCTCACATTATTATACAAGTAATAGTAATTACATTACATTTTGGAAGCAACATTAATTAAATCACGATACTTGATAAACACGCTAATTTCAAGTTGAATATTTCTAGTAAACAAGCGGAATAAACGAAGGCATCACGGCTGACAATTTTGATGAGCTGTTGTACAGAAAAGCAGAAAAAAAAGACCGTTATAATCACCAGGATAAAATAATCGCCGCCGAGATATAACACGCAAAAATGTTCTACGTTCGATGCACTCGGGGTGAAAGACACGCGGTATTCCGCTTCCTTCTAACTTCGATCTCTGTCCTTTTTGTTTCTTCCTTTGCGCGTTCTTCGCGTTCCCTCCTGTGTCCGCCATATTTTTAGCCGAGGCGATACAGATCTTTCACGAGCTTCCTACCGCGGTCAAGGAACCCTTTGCCAAAGACCCTAAAGGGTCCACATTTCATGCGGGTTTGACACCGATACGTTCTTAGCAGTGATTGTCTCAACACAAATTATCTCGTCATTTGGTCCGCGTCCTCCGAACGAGCGTGTTACATATTTTTTCCCCTTTGCTTTCTCTTCATCCACTGTCATTACGTTTTAAAAACATCGTAAAGCAAATCTCTTTTTGCAATTCTTTTCAATATTTTGTACATTAGCATTTAATTTATCGTCAAAAGTATAAATATCTACTAAAATCTCGCGAAGTTTCGCGAGACATCGAAATTGTGCACACAAAGAACTGATTAAAAATTCTCTCTCTCTCTCACTTTTGAGCCGTAAAAATACTTTCTCCTTTACACTTGCTTTGTAGATACATTTTTTAAAAGTAGTTAACGTTTTGACATTAGTTAAGGTCCAGTTTTCGCGTAACTTTTTGCGCAAACCGAGCGTCGTTTAGCGCATCGCCGTTATTTCCGTTACACGCGCCATGTTATATCGTGTCATTTGTTCATCATCAGGATTATCATAAAAGAAAGCTGACGTAGTAAGGATTCATAAACTCGCATCGGTGCCGGCAACAGATGGACATAAAAGTCACTCTTTGGTTACAAAAAAAAGAAAAAAGGAAAAAAAAA
>QVNV01012281.1:0-13614 GCA_014825455.1 Pseudomyrmex pallidus
AATGTAAGTTTATGCGTGTATGTGTTTGTGTGTGTGTGCATTTCATGTACAAATTATACTGCGACTTTTGTATAAACTTTACGAGTAATAGAGAATTCATCAAATTTGAATATTTGAAGATGATCACTTACATACATATTTATGTCAAATTTAATGCGTGCGTGAATAAGATTGAATTTCTTATAACAGAGTTCGCTCATATACATGTTAAGTATGTGTGCATAATATTTAACAAATATTGTGAATTGTTATCTCTGGCTCAACAATAAATTATATTTTAAATAACGCAATGCAAATTTGACAGCAAAAAATATTTCTATTGCAAATCAATTCCGAAAATGACAGAGTCCATATATTATGTTAAAAATAATTACAGTGGAATATGAACTCACCTTTATTACTTCATTAATTTTTCTTTTCTGTCAATTGCATCTGCCTGCGATAAAATTGGAAAACAATGCGTTATCTGTTCCCGGAGGTTTTATTATATCGTCGTTCTTTCTCGTGTTCGTTCTGCTTAAGATATACGTTCTAGCTCTTCTTCGCCTCGAAAATTCGCTCACGTTCCTCGAGTAGTTCGATCGATCGTGGCAAACGCGGACTTCAAGATCCACCGAAAGCGAGGAATCCTCGTCTAATCCGATTTCGGCGGGTGAAGAATTTGCAAAACACCCGTTCTTGCTCTTTCGTACTGCATCGACACTTATAAATGTCGGGAAGTTATTCTTTTCCCTAAAGCTTGTACATTCGAGCGCCAATTTATCAGCTTCATCATTCGCTCTTGTTTCCGGCGTGTTGCATTTGTATTTGTTGCACGGCAGTTTATACATCGCATAGGGACATTGTTCGCCGCATGAACATCTTTTGTATCTCTTTATTTTATTCCTCGGTGACGTCTCGTTTCGAGCGTCGTTCATCGGCGAATTACCAGACAAGCCGGTTGACACATTATTATTCGTAACACCTCGATCAAATATTAACTTCTCGTTATTCTTTCGACACGAGCACGTAGCGATCTCGGTTTGTGTAGAAGCGTCACGTGTAAATAGAATATTTCTCGAATTTATGTCCAATCCTTCGCTGACATCAGTGCGTTCATTTTTATTGCATGTATCAAAGTCCAAGAGCTCTTTATCTTCCCGCAGAAAACACTTTTGACGATCGGAGATCACGTATGTGTGTTCGGGTTTCTTTTGAAAGTCTTGAATCTTTCGAATACTTCCAATGATCTTTCTGTTAATAATCTTAAAAACGATAAACATGTTTTTTTAGACGCTTAATATACTAGAATTGCGCGCGCGGTATTGCAAACCGGAGACATTAGCGATGATGTAATATCCGACACATTTTCAAATGAAAAGAGTTTCCGATTTGCAATACGTGACGATTCTTGAAACTCTTTAGAATCAAGATTAATATTTTTGCATACTTTTTGCATAATTTATAAATTGCTAATAGTGTTTTTAGTATGATAAAGTATCTTTTTTTTTATCGCACATCGTAGTATACCTTGATACTCTGCGTAAACCGACGTGTTTCTCCAGTTTTTGCAGAAATCCCGATGTTTCTGCAATATGTCTTCACTTTTTCTACTACATTCGACTCGATCTGATTCTTTTCTTTCGTAGAGTCAAAAAAAACGTTGCCATGATCTGCGTCAAAATACATCTTTTTCAGATCATTCACCTCCGTTCTGAGCTCATCCACTACGCACGAAAGAACGTTCACTTGCTCAAGCAGGTGATTGAGTTTACATTTATCACGGCAGCTGGTCTCTTCCGACATACCCCTTGAACTTCAATCAAAATTCAATCAAACGATACTTTAATAAAAATTTGTATTTTGCAAAAATTGTCTTGTCACATTACGTGACACACCAATGATTTTTTTCATTACTTTTTATTTTTATTACATAGTTTGTGAATCTCACACTCACACTTTCTGCACTTAAGATGTATGTTCGTATATAATTCTGTAAGAAAAAAGTGTAACACACAAACAAATTTCGCACTCATCTTTTAGTTTGTTGTTTTTCTTTCATATTACAAACAGAACAATCTTATGCCTTTCCCTAAAAAGAGACTTTTTTGCGGATTGTTTTTAAGACAGTGAATTTAAAAAAATGAAAAATACTGATAACAATGATTTAGGATGCTTATTTCAAAAAATTATTCTGTGTACAAACTATTATTGTTTTTATGTATAAAACTATAAATCTTAATAAATCACAATTTATAGTAGAAGACAGAAATAATAGTTTTTCACATTGACAACATACGAGTTCGTATTAAATATTCGTTTTATTTGATTTGTATGTTCTAGGTACATTCATCATCAGTCAGTGTGTGTCGGATATCCATAACAGATTGGCTATTAACATAATATAATTATGTCTGGTAATAGAAAAAAAAAAATTCTCTCTTTTTCCTTTACCGCAATTTAACACGCGTAATACTATAAATCATATGTACAATCTTGTTTATACTTTATTATTTATTACTGCCAATTTGGCTTTTTATAAAATCAATTATCATTTTCGCGTGAAAACACGCACGTAACTTCACCGCCTCACGCGCGATACTATTAACATTACGATGCAAAAATAAACTAGAAAAAGATATGTAAAATAGTGCAATGATTGCTCAAAATAAATATTAACTTTCTTTCTACACATCGTCGATAAATTTCTGTGCATACTTCGTTGTCTGTCGCAGATAAATTTCTTAAAAAAAATGGCATCTTTACACTTTTACATACCCAACGTTTGCTGTACAAGTGATCAAAAAATGTATCTTCATTGCGATACGACTATGATGCATCGATCACAATAATCTGCATCTTGGTGTGTAATCTTCTATCATATTAGCGCGAAATCTTGACGTTCTCTGGAATGCTAATGCCGTACGTTCGATCGAAAACATCTAGTTTTTTCTACAAGAGATGTGACTTAGTTTTTTCATTTCTAATTAATTCTTCTACAATCGAGGTAATTAGGTTGCCCGTGCTCGTTTCGCATGCAAAAACCAAAACAAAAAAACAGATTATTTCCGCAATAGTTCCGTTGTGTGAAACTTACGATAAGAAGAATACGACATACGTTTTGGATGTCGTTTACGAAAGAACGTTCGGAGTAATCGATCGAGAAAGTTTGTTAATTAGTTCGACCGTTTGCGGCTCCACATTCCGAAAATAAAGACTCCCCCACTCCCAATTACACCGTTCGATAGCTAACTCGTTTGTAATACTGATTCGCGATACCAAAATAATTGTTCTGAATTATTAAACGGAGCCGATAAAGCCCGAAAAATCGTCCTTTCTTGTCGTAAAAATCTCCGTCGCCGTTTCAAGTTACTCTTTTGTTTTTTTTTTTTTCATCTCACCTGGCGCATGTCGAGCGCGGTGCTTAATACTTAGAACTAACTGTTAACTCGACGCGGATCTAGTGATATAAATTATAAATAAGAAAACAAAAAGGGGGGTGTATACATCATAGAAAGAAGCGTTTGAAGAAGTGACTGACAAGATCCCTCTGGGCTGTTCCGACCATCGAGAAAAGAGAGTTTTACTGCGTCTCTCTCTCTCTCTTGGGTTCTCTCCTCTTTCTTCAATATTTGTATAGCACAGCCTTGTTCTCCTTCTTCTTCTATGCACGAATCGGTCATGTTTTTCTGGCAAACGTCAGCAAATCAATGATGACACCGTTGAGATCAGAGAATCATGAGAAAGGACAAAACGAGAAATGTTTGATTTCCGATTCCAAAATTACAAAAATCTCTTTCTCTCTCTCTCTTTCTCTTTATCTCTCCCGCTAGTTTCGTCCCGCGGTCTTCCGGTTTCTCGTAGGGCCCGTTATCGGTCATCCGAACGAGGTCTCTCCTGATGCTACTGCTGCTGCTTGCAGATGCACTTAAACTGTTGTCACATGAGTGTCTTCCGCTGTCGGACTAGCTCAGTTTAGTCGGCCGGAGTATGGTCTGTCGGGAATTCGGGGGGGAATATTGGGTACGGGACGCCTACAACATAGACAGATATTGAGTATCGGACATGTGCTCGTGAGTTTTAAAGCGAAAGCACGTCTGCGTGAGGAGGGACTATCATAGAACGGAAGGGACGCGAAATTAATGCATGAACATGGGGAAGCTTCGGAAATTTAACATCCGATTACAATTCTCTATTTTTTCGCAGTTATATATAAATACATTTAAAACCCAAAACTTAAATATATCTTCAAACAAAATGTTTGAACAGCTCTACCGGTTTAATCGGACATTAAAATTTTATCGTCAAGCTTATATATTAGGCAGAATTTAAGTTTAATCTAAAAGAAACAAGAAATATTATCTAAAGTAACTGTGACACATGAGTGAAAGATCCTATCCGTAGAGAGATAATGTGATACAACAATAATAATATATAGTAGTATATAATATATAGTATTACAAAATATATAGAGGAAAATATAGAACTACAAGTTTCAGTAAACTTATAAAATAGAAAAACTAATAGGGTAATGACGTGTGACTTGAATTAAACCAAAATGTGAAAACACAGCATGCTCAAGCTTCAGCAACAAAACACATGCAGAAAGTGAATTTGATGAGAACGATCTTAAACAACAAGTTGATCAAAATCCTAAAACAGATGAGAATAAGAGATTAATCTTTTACCAATAGCGACGCTGAATTTGAGAGAAAGATGGAGTAACGTTTGAGTGTACTCTTTATATAGAATCAAGCGTAATCGAGGAATGTTTGAACAGAACACGTAAGACTTACAAGAATGTGAGGATTCACAGAAAGAAATAACGCCGAACGCGAACACGCATCCCCGTGCACGGAGAGAACACGTAAACGAGTTGGAAAGTTTTGAATATCGCGTTTCAGCAGCAGATGCCGAATGTGCGCGCATTTTTTCAACATAACAAACATATATAAAACTCATGTCACTTCGCGATACGTCGACAGACCCGACGGAAATGCGTCTTCGACCGTTCGTAAGAAGAGCGACGTCTTTTTCATCATATAATCTTATTTCTCATGTTTCTTTACGCGTGTATATACACATATGTACACACCCAGAGATGTAACATGTACGCATATGTATGCATATACACGTTTATATAGATATATATATATATATATTTTTGTGTATATATATTCTATAACATATTACTTCCTATATACACATTTATATTGCAGTAAAACAGTGTGTTCCTCTCGTGCGCACGTGGCGCTAATATTACAACGTGGTTTTTTTTCTTTTTTTTTTTTTTTTAAGACGCATAACAGAGAAAACTAAGTGTGTGGTGTATGTGTAACCCTCCATTAAACATTTATTCATGATAATCTCAACGGGGCTGGGAGGAAGAAGAGTTTACCTGTTCGAAATATAAATTAGCTTTTTCGTTTTTGGTCGGATTTGGCGGAATAAAAATCACTATAAAAATCAATACGTGGTATAAAAATTAGCACAAGATCAATATATATATATATATATAGTGGTTTGTTTTTTTTTTTTTTTTTTTTTTTCATAGTGATTTTGCTGTATGGGTTTTCTGTCGCGAGGCTCCGCTCTTGCCAAAACAGCTCGTCGCTCTACAACATGAGGGTTACCTTGCCCGTGCACAATTGAAGGGTTCGACACAAGAGAAGGAAACGAAGAAAATATTTCCCCTGTTTTTTTTTTTTTTTTTTTTTTTGCAATGCGATCTTGAAGTATTCTAGCGGTGAAAACATTGAGAGAAAATTTTTTTAGAAGCAACGTACGTTGTTTAATCATCTTATTGTCTCTTCTGATAAGACATGGAAGTATTTTTCATCTCCCTCCCTTGTGTCAAATCTGTCAAGAAAATATTACGCCGACAGCAAAAAACCTGCACGATTCACTCTTCAATTCGCCCGCTGTGCTTTTTTTTTTTTTAATATAACAGTATATATGCGGCGTTTTAGACAACCCGCAGTGTTGTTTAATACATACTTGTTTTTTTTTTTTTTTTTAGTCAATGTTAGCTTTACACGAGATAAGCATAACTAGAATGAGAGACATATAAGGCTTTAGATGGAAGCATGTATATGCATCGTGTAAATTGTGTATCGCGATTGCTATGTATATATATATAATTCTTATCGTAACACTCTCTCTCTTCTCCGTTTTGTGAACAAATACAGAAGTTGATATTCACCGATATGGCGCGATTTGTCTACACACTCAACGTCGGGCGTTGATGAGACGCCCGACTTGGTGGTGAGGTAACGTAAAGCTAGGAGAAAAAACGAATATCTATTCGAAGGCAACGTATACGTTACGCTACTTAAATTAACCATACGTTAAACTATTTGTATAAGTAGATAATAAAATAGCTAAATGAAATTATTAGACGCTTATCCTTCGTTGTAAGACGTTGAGGTCAGTACATTAACCGAAGGTTTGAAGATTCAAGAGAATTCATAAAAAACTAAATTCGAGAAGGTTCTAAATACAAACATTATCAGTTTTAACAAGTATTTCGGTGCAAAAAATATGCACGTATCATAATGATATGCCCGATCGAAAGCTACACGCCTCGTAAAGAGACTCCTTCTATTGATTCTCATCCGTTCTTATATTATATCGTTACGCGTGTTTTGAAGCAACTCGCGCTAACGAAACCGAACAATATACCTTATCGCGTATAAGAACGGAAACCTCTCACGATCCCTAATGAGAATTAAACGCTGCTGCGTCACACTAGAAACAAATCTACAGATATTACTTACAATTAGATATATACGTAGCGCAGTGATATTTTTTTTTAAATTTATATATTAATTCTTTTTATATAATCAACATTGAGGTTTCTCCTATTTCGATGCGTTCTCAATTAATTAATTTTTAATATTCTGACATTGCTTCAAAGGATCAATATATACGCATATATGTAAAGTACACTGTACAATATCATTAGTGTCATTTATACGGCTGCGCACAGAATTTTGTTTGTATCGACACTCTTTCTTTTTGTGTTATACGCAAAATCAGAGATGTGTGTGTTGCGTACGACGTGCTTCAAAGAAGGAGCGATGGAGCTTTTTCAAAGCAAAATTGACAGGCAAATAATCAAGTCATTGCGTTTACAATAATGTAAAGAAATTGTGGGAGATTAAGAAATAAATATCGCACGCGCCCGCGAGAGTTAAAACAAGTAAAAAGAAATAACTACATTGAATGCTATTAGGCCCTTTCAATGTTAATACGTGAATTAAAAAAAAAAATATAAGTTTCTATAATTTTCAGTTGATCTATTAATTGATCTATTAATGCGTGCTGATAATGAGACACTTGTTACAAGCACGAACAGCGCAATAATATGAAAAAAGACCTCTTCACCGGTGTTCCTCTAACGTTTATTACTATCCAAGAATACATCCTACTGTAACAAAAAATATTTTGTTTTTATTTTGTTTTTAATTGCACTTCGATCGCCGCCTTTCAGTTTCTTTTCGGATTATTGCGCGAAAACACGCGCGCTCGAAATGAGAAACATAAATCGCTCCGTGTATAGCAGATTTGCAAGAATATCTAACGTGCAGTTTTATGCATTAGGCTTGTAAAGTTGCGTCGCGTGTACTCTTTTTGTCTTTCGAATCTCATAAGAGCGCGGGAAGTTCGTAATACATGAAGAACACTATACAGAGTTTGAAGCACGTCGTTGCGATAGGCGAAGATACATATCTAATTACACGAGGAAAATTTGTCATTTTATATACATATATAGAGTTTGCACTGCAAGCATAATTAGGGAGCGCGTTCTTTATCTCTCGGAAGAAACAATTATAAAATAATACAAGACAACGACACACGTTTGCTTCCTGAAATGCGTGTCCGTCGAATATATAATGTACTCTCGTTACACAGTGCACGTGCTATTGTGATTAACTATTCAACTCTCTCGATTAGATACAGACTGAACTATCCAGAAAGAGAGAAAGAGAAAGAGAATTTTTTTTTGTTTTGTTTTGTTTTGTAACTTCGGATTTTCATGCAAAATCCTTGAAGCACTCTACGCTATATCACATCCTATGTCTGAGCACATGTTTTTCTTGTTTATATCTCATAAGGACTACGTAATATTTTTTTATTTTAATTCTCTTTTATGACGTATATATTTTTTTTATTTTTAATGGCTATATATGAGAATAAAATAAATAACACGTTGCAGAAGGTAGACAGAAATAGAGAGAGGACTTCGCGCGGTATTTTGTTTTTTAAATACAATATACGCTTGTTCTTTAAAGAATAAAATTTTTGAATCAAGTTGGACTTATATATGTATATATATTAATTTGTTTCAGCTACCTTCCCAACAGCATGACATTTTCTTAGCTCTATCTCATTCATTATTTATATATATATATAGAATTCATACGCGAGTTCGACGTTTTTTCTCGATAATGCAATTTTTTCAGTAGTTGCAAGTATCGGAGTATGCAGTTGATATACAATCGCCCTGCTACAACAATTCATCATCATATCAAACTCGCTCTTTGAATGATGGAATGTTCTCTCTACAATTAATGCAAAGCTACTTGTCGATCACATTCTCAGGTTCTGGTAGACTTTCCAGGATAGATTCACTGGATGCAAGTATATTATCGAAAGTTTAGAAGAAAAACTTTATATTTCTCTTATAGAATTCATTCTCTCTCTCTAACAGTACTACGAGTGTGAGTTTTCACACTTACATACAGTGTGAAAATAACAATAATTGGATCAACTTGCTAAATCTCTATGTTAAGAAGTCCAGCTTATTAGTTGTTTTTTTTTTTTTCTGTTTACTTACAAGTACGTATCATATGTATTTTTAAAATTTGTAGCTTCTTCTGATCGTCATACTTTGATTTCACGTGTGAAACTGTTCAACGCGTTTTTCTTTTATTGCTCGATTAATAATTTTAGAAAATAAATCTTCTAAGAACATTGAAGGTAATACAGAAATATCGCACAGACTATACAGCTACATAGTGCTCTCATATATATTCGTTACTTGTATATATTATAGGTAATGAATATACACATATCTGTGGCTAACAGACACAGATATATATATAAATATTCTTTACCTTATACTATATATATGATACAGATATATAACTCTAATAGATTACTTTTTTTTTACACAAATATATGTGTGTGAATAAATTTCACGTATACACACGTCATGTGTACAGATTTAATTTCACAGGCACGACCGTTAATTAAATTTTATAGAACGCCATGCAAGAGAGAAAAGAAGATACGGGGAAGAGAAACAGAGAGTCAAATTAGCAATTATTCTGCGAAGTTTCGTTAAAGATCTATTCAAAGTGGAGGAAACACTTGGAATTAGTTCATTCTCAACCCTGAACAGTCTACCATATCTACTTGCGCAACTTAAAAAAAAAAAAAAGAAAGAAATACTCATCATGTACATTTATATGTTATTATACGGGTACAACACTCTCAAAACTCAGTTAGTGAATCTATTTACTTGATCTTGAACGCGTCCATTAGCTCGTTCATGGCGGCCTGCGTCGCAGCCTGTGTCGCAGCTTGCGTCACCCTCTGTTGTAGACCACCCCCTCGACTAAACACACCACGGATAACCCAGCTTTGACTACACATTCTCATTCTTTCAGTTTTATTTTTAGGGACATATGCCTTTAGTAAATATACATATATATCATCTCAAGGCTCTTGTTTCCTTTTTTCTTGCTTTTTACGTCATACAATTCATATATATAATATGACTACAATGAGAAACCAAGAGCCTTATAATGCGTGTCTCGTGTACAAAAGCGTGCGTAAATAGCTTTCTTAAATGCGTATATCCGAGATAAAATTATTAACGATATACGTATATGTAGCTTTGTAACAATACTTTTATAAAAATGTTATTGTAATAACAACACGGTTCCACATTCAACGGCAGATTTTAAAATGTCAAATTCCATTTGTCTTAGCTCCCGTTTTACAAAACACGTAACATCTATATGCCACTACTTTTTCTTGCGTGTTTTTCTTTTTTTAACGGATCGAAATGCAGGCACCGACATATTTGTCCGTAAATATTAATTGACAAGTCTCGAAGTGACATTACACTTCGTATCAAACATATATAGATGACAGAGAGGACATATGAAGTAGACGTGCTGCTGTTATGCAATTTTGAAGCTTTGAACTTGCATTACATATATATATAAGAGAGAGATATATATATAGTGATATTTATTTTATATGAAATATATTGTATTTATATATTAATGATACATATACGATTATATTAAATAACTAACAAGGTTTACCGAAAACGCAACCAACGTTTATCAGTTTAGTTGCATTTTTTTTTTGTCTAAATGTCATGCTGTTAGTAAGTAAATAAATGTGGTTATATCTATCTGCCGTAAGAACACAGTCCTTTATTTGACAATACCTTCAACGATATATACATATATGATTTATCAGAGACAGCGTCATCAAATTAATTTTTACAATTAAACATATATATATGACTCGACTATGTATATATATATATATGGTATTTCTCATTTATTATTGGCGCTACAGATAACTACGATCAGAGAAGTTGTTAATTTGTTATTAATTTTGCAGAAGAAGATATTGTACACAGAGCGGCGTGTATGTAGATTGAAACAGTTGTTTTTAAAATGTAAACGTTAAATAATAGAAACAATACTGTAGAAAATAATAAGACAAGTATCTCCTCTATCTTTCAATCAATCGTAATTTCATCATCTCACCACATTATTTAAAGAAAACCATGTCTTTGTCGTATCATGCAAATAAAATACTCAACAAATTTTTCCATTTGTTCTTTGGAAGCTCAACGAAAACACGAAACAATAAAAACTACCTAACTCCTATATGACTCTCGAATCGACTTATATAATTTTCACGTTATAACTTTCACACTCCTATTTTTAAATAACATTGATCTTTCGTAATCTTTGTGGTGTATGTGGACACAATATAGTAACATTAGGAAATAGTGTTTTTTTGTGTGTAAAATATACACGAACTATAATGCAACAGAGTATTGGTTAGTAGCGAATAGGCGAGTTAGTGCGAAGACTTATTGTCGGCGCCTGCAATAGAAAGTGAAGTTAGCACCCAAGCTCCAATCATACAGAAGCTACTTTTTTTCAATAATAGACAAGATTCTCAAGAAAGAGCTGCAAAACCGTTATCTTCAGAAACTGTATATATATAACAATCACAAAGTGAGAGTTCGCGTTATTATTACATTTCGTCACACTTCGAACACCCAGTTAAATGAAAGACGTGCACTTAAAATTTCTTATGTGCTTATAGCTCAGCATTAGAATTGCATTAAATAATGTAATGAAATCGCGCGACACGTGATAACATTTAAGACTCCTGTTTCCTCGATGCAGCGAGGGATCAGGAGAATCTCGATATCTAAATTTCTATGATCTAAGATCTAAAATTTCTTTGACAATATTGACAAGTGGGTTAAAATTGTGGAAAAATAGTTCAAGTTTATATACGTTTTTATATAAAAATCATACTCACGATGGTATCATAGGTGGAGGTAGGCCAGGATTAGCTCGCGCTGGTGGCGGTCCACCTGGACCAGGCCTGTTAGGAATGGCTGGTGCCGGTCGACCGCTCGCAGGTACTGGTGGTGGTGCTCGTGAGCTAGAAAGAGGTGGTGGCTGTGTCACTCCGCGTCTTGGACCACCAGGAGATGGTGGCGATAATCTAAATATATATCGATAGAATAAATTAAAAATCCGAATTTTCTTTCGCGTATGAAAATCTATAAAATCAGACTTTACAATTCAACACAATATTTCTAAATAAAAATATTTTTTTTTTCGTTTTGTCGAGAAAGAAAAATACTTCTCGATAAAAAGAAAAGAAAAAGAGTAAGATAAATACATTATGTGTAAGGGGGAGTCTTACCCAAGACTGTTTTCAACCATGTTTGAATGTATGGCAAAGCAGACGATACAAAATAAGAGTAAAAATTAGTAAAATGCGCGACAGACCGTGTTAGGAATAACATAAGGGTTACCTCTGATTCTCGCCGGTTGCTAGCCAGTCGTTCTTTACGGGCGGTGGTACTGGGGTCGAGACTGTGGCCATAGAGACGTCACCGATGATACGGAGAGCTTCTTTGCATGCGTGATACATGCGCAACATCTCTTCCCGTTTCTGCGCCTCTTCAGGAGATTCTTCCATCATAGAAGCCTGTGAATACACACTTTAAATGTTTCTTCACATAACGATGAAACTATATACAGGAAAGAATACACAGAGAAGACAAATGATAAAGTAAACTTGAATAAAGTTAATAGTTCAAGAAATTCCTTGAAGGTTTCTTTGAAGAATCAAGCGTTAGCGCGAAGGAAGGGAATGGAAAGGATAACAAGAGGCAACTTACGATTACAGGATCATTGATTATCCTCGGAATATTTAATTCATCTTTAATCGACTGGGAAAATAATGGATGGGATTAATCTATAGTCATTAAGAAGAAATCGTGCAACTGTCACAAAATGAACCTTGTTATCAATATATAAATGTTTTTTTTACCTGATCGCCAGTTGCGTATAGATGAGCCAACAATTCTCCGTTAATGAAATCCTTAGCATTGTTAATAATAAGATGCATAATTGTTTTTGGAACCAGATCACGGGTAGTCTTCGTGACAATCTTCATGTAAGAGTCCACTAAGTTTCTGATGGTCTCCACTTGACGTTCCAATTGAGGATCCATCGATGACTGGCCCTCTGATCCACCCTGAAGGAACACAACAGATTTCGTATCTTGTGTTTCCGCAGTTTCGGATCAAACATACTTTTAAATGAGTGTTCACTTTCAATGACTAAAGACATAACACTCGCAAGTACAACAAAACTAATGAGCAAAAAGATATCGATTTAGAGATCAAAACAGAGGAAGTTTTTCTAAAGTTGTTAGGATCTGCAATAGTATGTTTAGTTGAGGTGTCCGGTGCTCATGTGAGTGTCGTGTGAGTGCCTTGTAAATTCTTGAAAACACGATTGTACAAACCTCATATCCTTCCTTTTATAGTCGATTCAAATACAAGACAGAAAGAATACGATTACTTAATATGTGAAAGTTTGTACATTTTTATAGTTTGAAAAATAAAAACTTCACACACACCGCAGACATTCCAAGTAAAATAAGCAATATTCAGGAAAAAAAATGTTCGCACTCATAAAATATCCTCTTAAAGAAATGATGCAAATATACTATCGGGGAGCATATTATGATCTCTACGAAACTTTTATGTAATTGATATTAATTAAGTTCGCATATGTATGTCAATTTCATGTTTGTAAAATTGAGAGAACTCAAGATCATTTTTATGAAGCAATGATTGTTAGTTATCTTTGATAATATTTCACACCACGCAGTTAAATAAATTGAATTGGAAAAAAAACTCTTGTCTATCTGTATATATCGTCTTTACTAACTCACCCTCTGCTTATCCTAAAATAAATTAAAATTGATTCCAATAAATAATGATAAAACATCGCTTTAGATTACATTGATTTTTCACGTTAAAAATATGTAACTATTAATCCG
>QVNV01012284.1:0-22599 GCA_014825455.1 Pseudomyrmex pallidus
ATTTACCCTCACCACCTGCTTTTCACCTGTTTTTACCAATCAACGCTCGGTGTCAAAGCGCCGGTGTCTGCATGAGGATCCAGGCTCAGATGCAGTAACATGTACTACTTCTGGTGTGATTAAAAAATATAACACACGGATGCACATATGTAAATTTGTACGAGGTGATTTTGAAGTATCAGTTTTCAAATACGGAAAGAAGTGTTTTTTTTTTGTATAATTTTGTTTGCTTGTGCATAGCACAGAATAGAACGGCACCTTGTGGACATTTCACGGAATAGAACCATGTCCACTTGTGTCGTACGCACCGACAAGTCGCTTGTGTACATGGTTACGTAGTTCTTTATATGCACCACCCATGAACATTGCGCTAACTTACGGGACAGCAAAACGATTACTCATTCTCTTATGGGCCGTTCTCACAATCAGGCTTCTTTCTGATTACGCTCTCTCACGTACACTCTCACACTCTTTTCACTTTTTTCTTTCTTTCTCTCTGTTCATGCTATTCTTTCATCCACCACATTATATCACACCTATTCACCAACACACCGGAAACGGAAGTCTTATAATAGTAATGAAATGGCTAAGACCTTTTGTTGATTGTTACTCGGGGACATGTCCTTGACAACATATATATGTTAAGGTCATTAAAATCGGTGAGGTCGTCCTTAATATGCACAATCATATTTTTTTGACAAAAAAAAAATAAGTTGTTCTGCAGTATATGTACAGCGTGTAAACGGAAGATTACACATATGAGTCATCACTACTTATCTATCGTTTCGCCAAAAACTTGATAACATCATGCGCGCGCGCACGCGCACGCACACACGCACACGCACACACACAAAATTTTATATATATATATATATATACATATATACATACATACACACACCACACATATAATCACAATGCAATTCTTATTGCAATCGCGCTCTTCGATGTGTATCGCGAGAGTAATTTCTTTTTCTTTACCTTATCATTTTTGAACTGTTTTTGGTACCAAATATTCACGAATCGACACGTGTCACTGCACAGTGCACAAATACAGCGCCTGCTCGTCACTCGAGACATGTGACACGTTTAAAGTTTCACTGTACTGTATGTAGAATTATTGTGAGAACGGTTGCAGTTCGCTCGCTAACTGTCAGTGCGGATATTCCACCTTCCTGAAATAGACAATTACGCGACAAGTTCGCGCTCGACAAGCTGTTCTAGGGTTAGGTTATGTTGCTGTGTTTATATTCACTACAGTCGAATTGATCCTCCTCGCGTGCACGGTCCGTCATCGTCGGCGAAGTTCGGACAAATCGTTGCTTGTTGCAAAATATGAGAAGGACATACACTGAGACATCTGGATTAGTTTATCTTGTCTTTGGAATATCCCAACTACTGCGTCGCGTCTGCAAACTAACTCGATAACTACTTCTACTATTTCAAGGTTCGCAATTTTCGTAACGTTGGTTTTCCTGTTTTTGGTTCTCTTTCTGGTAGGTATAACGCGAGACTTACGCAATATATTCGTGCGTAGATTATATCGATTATAATCAAGCAAGAGCAAAAAGTCGAAAAAGTCGCTGTTGTTTTCTATATCTAAAGTGTGTTCAATCACAACTGTACATGACGCGATCGATCTCATGCATAACACTTCTTCGCTAAAAGTATGAAAACAGTGTTATTGCGAAACTTTGTCCTATTTCTATAGATTTGCGCATATGTATGCAAAGTTTCGCGCACGATTACTGACATTCGTGCGTAATCGCACAGCCGGTTATAAATCTTGTGTGACCTTGTAGAATATGCGTTTTGTTTGTTGCATTGTCACCGCTAATCCACCGTCTGTTTACAACGTGGAATAGTTATAGCGTGTCGCTTTGTGAAAAATAAACGCTACAGATACCTGACATACCTCGATAACTAAATATAAAATTCTCGAATTATATATTATATATAAAATTATATGATAGATTGCAATGTATAATCTTCACGAATTAATTAGAAAACAGGTTCATTTATTTTTTTTTTTTTTAAGAAAAAAAGAAATTATCTTGCTGCATTGAAAGATGTGTTTAAAAGAACTGTTGCACATTGTGAAGAGAGGGGGAGAATATCTAATTAATTTTAATTAGTGTGATGACTTATGAGTTGTAATCAGTTTGCAACTTTGCTGGTGTTTAAGAATTAATTGGCTATTTGCTGCGCAATACAGATTTCTGATACTTTTTAATGTTTACAAAGACTAATTAATGTCTGATGACTTATTTCTACTATGAGAATATTTTTTTGTGTTGACAGACTACACAGTTGTGTTATGAGTGTTGGTTTATCCATGTATGATGGCTTGGAGAACGAGACTACTCCTGATAATGGCCTGGATAATACCGGAAGTGCTACAAAAAAACTGGCTAGAGGTATTTCTCGTGCAACTGAAAATGCAGCAATTGTTTCCTATGCTCGTACACAATTGGCATCTTTAGGTGCTTTTGATACACCAGAATTCACATTTTCATTACCTGACTTGTCTGTATATCCAGGTATTTATTATTGTGTGTGTTGAATATACCATAAAAATGTTAATTTAATACTAATGCTATATAATATTGATATCATTTAGATTCATTCCGTAAATTTTTGGAAAAAGACCTTATAGAGAATGGATGTTTAACCTCTCTTGAAGCTGCAGGACGTTTAAACTGGTGGTACAAGAGTGGCAGTACTAGAATTCTCTGGCCACTAGCAACATCTGGAGATGGCAATTGTTTGCTTCACGCTGCTTCATTAGGAATGTGGGGTTTTCATGATAGATTGCTTACTCTAAGAGAGGCGTTATACAATACTCTAGCTAAAGGAGAATACAGACATGCTCTATTTAGGTATAAAATGAGAAATAAAAGGACACATAGAACAAATATAATATTTAATGATAATTAAAATATTGTACAAATATGATTTTTGAGACGGTGGAAGTGGAGACAAACAGACCTAAATGCTGCTGCTAATTTATCATATACAGAAGCAGAGTGGTTTTCGGAATGGCAAAGTATAGTAGACATGGCGTCTCCCGCGATCAGAAACCAAACTGTTACATCTTATCAGAGTCTCGAAGAGGTACCGCATGTCACACACATCACATTTTCTTGACAATACAGAATGATTCTCTACTCTCTGCTTACATTTTAGATACACGTTTTAGCCTTGGCTCATGCTTTAAAAAGGCCTATAATAGTTATAGCAGAAACTATGTTGAAAGATTCTGAAGGAGTGGCCTTTGCGCCGATCCCGTTCGGTGGAGTATACCTGCCTTTGGAAGTGCTACCCTCACGTTGTCATAGAACTCCCTTACTCTTAGCGTATCATTCTGCTCATTTTTCCCCGCTTGTTACGGTAGATGGATGCAACGATTATGGCAATGCTTGCGGCGAAGGCGTCAGCATACCACTGGTGGATCCAGATACTGGCAAACTATTGCCAATTTTATTCGCTGTAGATCCTGGTCCTGATTGGAATTGGACTGATGGTTTACGAGATTTGTTAACTTGTACGCAGGATACCGTATGTACATTACACCCTTTCTCCTTTGTATCAAAAATATCAAAAATATTATTCAACATAAAATTATTCTTTTCATATTTTATTGCACACAGATAGAAAGTCTATTACGAAAATATTTGGACTGCGAGTATCAAAGTTTTACATCTGAAGATATCGATAGGCTTTCCGATACAGATGGTTCATTATCAAAAACAGCGAGACAATTAATAGAGGTAGCGAAACAATTTGGTTCTCTTGGTAGATCCGTCAGTAAAAAATTATGGTCTAATATGACTAATAAAAGGTCAAAAAGTCCGCCTTCGTCAAGTGGAATTTCTACAGAGGGTTTGTTATGCGTGAGAATAAAAAGTAGACGTCACCAATATGTAGATCAAATGCTTCAGAATTATCTTCAGTGTGCCCACGCAAGGTATTATCGCGATATACAGTAGAACTTCGGCAACTCGAATCACAAGGAAAAGGATATAAAATTTGAATTATAGACGTCTCGTCTTATCGAAGTTTTCGAAAAAAGTAAACGAAAATTTGACTTATAAGGTAAACAGAAGTATTGAAATCCTATAAGTAAACTTTATTGGTTCCGGCATAGTTAACGGTTGCCCGCATAAACAAGGCCTCACTTCGAGTTATAAAAGCTAAGGCAGTAACAAAACTTCGACTTACGGAGGTATACTTCGAGTTGTAGAGTCAGATAAAAGTATATGCGAGTTACACAGATAATGGACAGGTCTCAAGAAAAATTCGAGATAAAGGAAGTTTATGTTTTGAATTAGAGTTTTTGGCACTGAAATAAAAGGAAACGAGCAAAAATTTTGTCTTAGAGATTTTTAAGTTAAAAAAGTTCGAGATAGCGAAGTTCTACTGTAATTATGCGATCTCTTATTTGTTGCATTTAAAATAAGCTATAAAGGTTCGTTGCATCGCAGATATCTACAAGATCATCAAGTAGACGATACAGGAAGCGAACTGAATTACGGTGCTGGAAAGTCTAAATTTTACGCTGCCAGTGATCGCGATAGTCATGCGAGCGTTAGCAAATTGTTACCTACTAATACAAATAAAGATCGTACGCTTTATCTTTCAAGGTACTATTTTGGAACACATTTTTCTATTCGCCAGTATTTAAAATATAATCCATGACAAAATATGAATCCAGTATTTTCTCTACAGATCCACATTTTATAACAATCAATCTCCACTAAGTAGCACGGAGCCAGAGATCTGGAACAGTAGTGACGATGTAAAGGTATGTATTTCAAACATTTGTTTTAAAGCGAGTTAAATATAATATAAAATGTTTTATATACAGTATATTGTGAAAGAGTGTCGCTCTGAACACTGCCGATTCTTTGGATCACCGGAAAACGAATACTATTGCTCACAATGCTGGGCTAATCGACGTTATCGTTAGATAACCGTCCTTAATCACACATGACAATAATCTCAGTTTACTATCGCTCGAGTAAAATACTAAATAGTTGCTAGACGTAAAGCTAGCTTCAAGCTTATGAAAATATCCCGCCAACATATCGTTGATAACATTGCGCTATTGTTTTTAAGTTTGTTTTATCTTTTTCATGTTTTCTCGCGTATAATTTATTTTATTATATTATTATTAACATTCTTAATCTTTGAAAACTATGTATGTACATATATATATACATACATATATGTATGTACAATCAGATGCACAGGATTAAATTAAATGTTGTTTTTGTTATGGTGATTTCTAGTGTGTACATATATATTTTATTTACGTTCACAAAAGTGAAGAAAACGTTCAAATTTCTTCTTAATACTCAAAACTACTATGTGATCTTATTTTTCACAAATTTTGATATCGTATCTTTTGTCGTAAACGCGCGGAACAAGAAACAATAATACTCTCTTATATGATTTTATGTCACTTCAAGAATTACTTCACAGCTAGTTTTATAATTTTTTATTAGTGGTAATGTAATATTGCTTTGGAAATTGTGAAATCTTATGATGTGAAAATATTATGTAATCTTATTGTCCTGTGCAATCATTGTACGTTTTGTGTAAAGTTGTGTGAAAGAAGAATAAACATATTTTTATAAATTCCACGTAATATTTTCCGCCATGCGACAAATATATTGCCGTGTAAAAAGGATATATAAGCCCACACAATATATTTTGTCATAATAAAATGTATTTACACATATTTTTTTGCATTAGCCTATCATTGTGTGAAAAAGATCGTAATTATTAATAAGTAATTTAATATATTACCTGATATATATTACCTATATTTACTAATTGTAAATTATATCGACAAACATGTAATTGTATAACACTAATTTTATTAATTATATGCAAAGAAAACCTGTTTGTATGTACAAAAATCCGAGAAGATATAATTATTCAATGTACAAATTATTATATATGTTGATACCAATATTTTGCACACTTTCTATTATTAAAAACTACGAAAAACATTAAATGAGACTAAGAAACTAAGAAGTATTTATTTTAATTACAATATTACTACGTACACAAACGCAGAATATATATTTAGATATAGTATTAAAATTTAAATATCTTCTTGTTTCTATTTTGTCGTCTTCAACAATCCTTGTTGGTCTTCCAATAAAATATAGTTCACAAAGAAATAAGTAAAAGAAAAATAGTGTATGTATATATGTTTTTTAAAATTGTATGTCAGTGAGTTCCATGTACTATATACAATTTCAGTCATACGAGCACAGATACACTACCACAGAGTCGATTAGCTGCATTCAATATATTTTTTTAAATAATAAGCTTAAGAGTAATTTACTAATTTTACTTGAAAAGCTTTTATTTCAAAGATGACATTCAATACAAAGAGATCTAAAAAATAAAAATCACAAGCTAAAGTAACTTTGTGGCCGTAGCATTATGCGCGTATAATAAGTTTTAGTATAAGTTGGTGTTTTACGAGTTAACATTGCTCAGAGAATCAAAATTGATAATTTTTTATGAAAGTTATGTACTTCAAAACTTACAATCAAGTCTTAAATTGAAAATATAAAAAAACAATTATAAATTGTTAATTTTACTTTTTTAAATTTAGTAAAAAACTAACACAGCACAAATATCATACTTACGCACGATATATATGCTTATGTATTTATACAAATTATTAATGAAAACTAACGTTATTAATAATATAAATCTGTACCGACATATAAGATGTAAAAATTTATTATTAATAATTTTTAACAAGTCATTTCTTCGACAATTTTTTTCCTCTAAATTGAATGTCTCTCAATTTTTTGCAATATTACAATACAAATGTATAATTATGTAACAGAAAGCAAAAATTTATTAATGCAAATGTTACACATAGATGTTAGGATCAATTGATGTACCCATTTGCAATTTCGAATGACATATGTGAAACTAGATATCTCCAATGATGTAATGTCAATCGCGTGTACTTACAGTACTTGTATACGTAGAATCGTTTTTATCGAACGCATTTATCAATTCTAAGGTAAATCAACTGGTCCGTTTCTATTTGAAAGATCAAAGTGCCAGCCACAATACAAACACAAGTGCTGTCCTATTGAAGTACTTATATTTATACTATGGGATATTGCTTAAGTTAAAGAGCTTATAAACACGGAATTCTCCGTAATATCATGCAATATACACTTAAAATACAACTATGAACTTTTCTAACTCTCGTCCACAGCCAGATTTCAAACTTCATCAAACTTTCGTCAATCTTTCGCGTTATTATGATGAATTTTTGGCACTGCGTGTACTTAGGTACATATATTTGTATATACTTAAATACACACTAGTAAGTTTATACAATTTCTTATTAAGATTTGTAACATAGATATGAAACTATATATTTTTATAAACATATATTTATCATCTGAGAGCTATAGTGTTTTAAGTAGAAAATAGAACACTGTAATCCTCAGCTGATAATATACAGGATGTTCGCGTCATTATTAGCCATTTTTCTTGTAAATTGTAAGTATACTGAAAAATCAAAAAAGTTTTGCTGTTTTTTATAGCCAACATAATAGTGTATGTCAAATTATTTTATATATCTCGAAAGTCATAGTATATGACATTGTTGAAAATTTGACTCTACGCTTTTATATGATGCAAAAAACTATGTAGCATTTTCTTTATACCTTAAGGTCAGCTTCATTTCTCGAAAATTATTGCAAATATAAAAAAATGACATACACTGTTATGTAATGTGTGTGTGTGTGTGTGTGTGCGTGTAGTATTATATGTTCGTATATAAACACACACATATATACTACATATACACATTAAACAAATATGAAAAAAATACAATTCACACAATAATTATTAACTTATAAATAACTCGGAATCTACGAATGTCAGTAAATTCTTATTTTGATAAATATTCTAATAATTAGGCGCGAGAGTTAAAACAGTGTTATTTGGAAACCATCATTAAGCAGATTGTTTTTATTCATGTCAACTTTTCTTTTTACAAATACAATAATTAAAAAAAAATCGACATATTCATAAGTCCTCTAAAATTGATTGTTCTAGCAAAAAATTACTAGCTTGAAATTTTGGTAATGGAGAGAGAAATAGAAAGATCGTCCGGTTTAGAAGCTCGTTAATTTATTAATCTATACAGAATTGGTATATAATAATTAGCGGTTCGGGTTTTTTGTTGTTGATTTATTATCTAAGAAATGGATCACGATTCTCCGTTGCCACTATCATCGCCATCTTCATAATCGGTGGCGCTGAGCTGCTCGTCTTCGTCGTCGTCCAACTCGTATTCATCGTCGTAAAAGTCTGTCATATCTAATTGCTGTTCGGCCGGCCTCGCTCGGGTCTTTATACAATAATCCTCCAAGGTTACGGGTACTACAATACCCTCTTTTTCGGCCTCTATCTTGGCAGCTTGGGCTTGTTTCCTAATAGAAAAAAACGCATAAAATATAAATTGACAACATACCTACCTCTTTGATGGTCCAATGACTAGGATATTTTTCTGTTTATTTATTAAATAGAAAAAGATTATGAAAAACGTAAACAATATTTAGCGACCCGGAAAAAATAGCCTGCATTTATGGATAAATTCGATATTTGGTTGTAAATAATTGCGTATAATTATATACTAAATGCAAATATTCGTGTCCGATCATTAAAACTAATCAAACAGTAATTTGGCGTGTACAATTTTTTTATTAATCAATGATGTCATTACCGTCGTTTTCTACAATCTTTTCTGTTAACGTACAGAAAATTCTGGTAGCATACAGATGCTTTAATCATAAAACGACTTTAATTTTGCGTTGAAAGAAAGAAGAAAGATATTTTTGCTTCTAAAGATTTTTTCCCATTCATATTGTCTTGTAATAATCGAAACAAGTGATAATTTGATGATGTGATACTAAAAGAATACAGTAGGTGTGATATGATCTCATTTCAATTCCTTTAGTTTGCGCAAGGTCTGTTTTGTAGTGTGTAGTTTCGTTTTTTTAGTGAAAAACAATTCCCTTACGATTCCCTTACGATTTGTCAGAAATGAACGCTTCTTTTGAATTGCTATCTTTAAATTGTCTAATTGTGTGGATAATACTTGTCAGAATTAATCATTTAGCTAACAGAGAGCAACTCAAAATATATTCTTTTGCAATCACTAAAGAAAGTAACGATTCTTAGGATACACATTAGATTTTAGTCATAGACTCTGCACGCTCATTTATCACTTTCAAGTACGTCTGCATTAAGCATTGTTGTACAAAATTTATTTTTTATCGCTAGTCAATCCAAAAACAATTTTATTTAGTCGTTCAAGCTGTTGAAACTCAATTCAATTTGTTTGCGGTTAGCAAATGCGGCATCTACATATTGAGCTTCAAAGTATATACAATCTTTTTTTAAATATCGAAATGCAATCTGTCTCAATGTTGAGTCTCTCAGCAATTTTTTCTGGTAAAATTCGTGAGTTATTTTGCACTAAATTGCATACGATATCATCATCTATGCAAAAGGTCGAACGTGGTTGATCATCAAAGTAGAAATCACTGTCTAAATTTTGTAACTTATTTTGTAACAGTTCAAATTGCTGGTGCACTGATCACTAACATCTTGAAAATGTTTTCCGGCAGTTTCAATTGTTACACTTTTCTAAAACTTGTAAAGTATAACATGTCGTTCAACTTTCCTTTGCTCATTTTTAAATTTCTCTCACAAATTCAAAACACAAGTCTTTCGCTCTATTGACTGATCATTAATATGACCACTGAATCTCAATATGTCACTTTTCTATATATAAATGTGCAATAAGTACACATAACAATGGCGTTACTATACAACTTTCTTGACATCTATTGGAATTGGACACAAAATTTTGCACTCATCTAATATAATTAAATAAAGATTAAGATGATATAGAATCTCATATGTGATTGTATATACTTATACATAACCAGATAAATAATTTTTCGAAAAACGTGCAAATATGCCATCAGTAGTAAAATTCTTGTGTTATATAGAATAATATGTATACACACACACATGTATATATAAAGATTCTTTTAATTATGAAAAGACTATATTAATTATGTTCCATAAAATTTCCTAAGAGCTATTTTGTGTGAAACATTAAATTATGGTTTACAGATAATATTATCTCGTTTATTGTATTATGGAACTAGCTCTTATTTTTAATTTTAGCTAGAACGAAAAAAAATATTTTTCTAATGGCCATTTCATAGTTGAAACATATGTCAAAACTACGATATCATCATCACTGCAGTTATTTTTCACAGCATTTATATCGATAATATCGTCACACAGCTTAAAGAATATTGCAAGTATGATATATATATATATATATATATATATATATATATATATATATATATATATATATAATATAATATATATATATATAATATACTATATAATTAATATTATATATACTATATATATGATTTCTTAATATAAATATTTAAAGTTCTCTACATGATAATAGTTCAACGAAAAATCTTATACCTTATGATATTTTCATATTCTTTGTCTCTCCCTTTGGAGTCACGCCAGCGTCTGTACATCACTGATGCGTCAACATTAGCGGGGCTAAATGTGTTGGGCTCGTTCAGTAACGAGATTACTGATAGCAAGATGGTTCTAATAAAAAGCATAGATAAATTTATTATTTTAAGGATTTTAGATTCTGAGAACTACACTACGTATAATTTAACATATAAGGATAACAGCAAGTTTCGTTTCTCCTCGTTTTTTTCCGCGATACCGATTGTGATACTCACCTGACATTTTGCGTTGGATTCCACCTCTCGCAAGGGAGTTCGCCGCTCTGTGGGTCATCTACGGGTGGATGTAGAATTGATATGCACAAATCACCGTTCTACACAGAGAAGGTAAGCTTTTTAGATCTGATTTTACGATTTTCTCAGTTTTTTTCTGCTACTTCTTCCATAACTACATTAAATCAAAGTGTTAGTCTTTGTTTCATTTCGCGATATAGTATTTTCAAAAATTTACTCATCGCGATTATACATATATATTTTACATATGTATTTTCTCGCATGTACACATGCTGCTTGCAACAACAACTTGTTAAAAACTACAATTTACTCGCGCGTGCTTATTAATTAATTAGTATCTAAACTTTTATTATCGCAATTTTTGTTATCGTTGTATTGCGCTATATACTTTGTCTAAATAAAAATTATCTGATTTGTATGAAGATATTGATATCAGCTTTTTTGAACATTCAAAACATTTAACAAAATAAACTTCTAAAAAGATTCTAGAGCTTTGATTTAAATATATTAAATATTTTCATATAATTTTTTTGTTTAATATAAAGCAAAAAATATACTGCGCACGGAGTTCACGCTTGCATCTTCCTTTTTCCTTAATGCAAAGCATACGACGACTCTGATTCCGCGCTCATTGTTCCTGAGAAAACAACGTCGCTCGAAGGACGGAACCTCCAGATTATTTTTTCAATGCTTAAAGAAAAGTCGCCGAGAATATTGCAATTCACGCGCTTTGCGCTATATTTGGAGATAATTTTTGCGTACGAGAAGATAAGATTTTATATATATACACATATGCTTCGGATATTCTGCAAAAATAATAAAATATGAAAGTTACAGTTATGTGCGCGCGCGTGCACAAATGCGTCCAAATAAGATATAAGTCCTCGTATAAAATTAATTGCAAAAAATTTATCGCGATTTTCTTACACTCTACTGTGTTTCTATTTCTTATTTCTCCCGCGCTCAGCGCAAGTAGGACAAGGCGCATCGTGGTTTCACCGTGGCTTGACTCCGAACACCTCGTAATAAGCCACGAAGGCGAAGCTTCTCGAGTAAACGCCCAGCACTTGACACGACTGCTCTGCGATAGCATCTCGCTTGTATGTTCGCGCACATGCATTTGTACGAGTGGCTAGCGAGTAGATGTGTGTACCTATGCACAGAAACGCGCAAGATGCAAAAGTGGCCGCTACTTCGGATGAGAGAGAAAGAGACAACGCATAATTTTAATCTCTTCTTGTTTAGACATATTTTTTTCTTTTTTTTCGTACGAAGAATACAAAATTATATTTTACAAAATTGATTGATTTGAAATGAAAGTATAATCAAGGAAGATTCTTTGCGTAATATACACACACATTTGCACGCGTAAGTGTGATAATATGAATTTCACGACGGCGAAAGTTAGCTTGCGAGAGAAGCGAGTCATACACGTATTAAGGTCGCGGTACACACACACGCGCGCGCGTGCGTGTGTGGGTGTGTAATATATGTATAATACATACACACACAATATTTTTCCAACATTGACAATTTTCTTTGATTGCGAAAGACTGAAGATGTAATAATATTGGAGCAAGACCTCTTTTTTTTCAAGCATTTACGTAAGGCGCAGATTGTCATTGAAACAAAATTTCAAGCAGTAGAGAAAAAGCAAAACAAGACGAAGTTTTTCCGTGTGCGATTTAATTCGCTTGAACATTCTGTGTCTTTTATTCTGCAAATAGTGTTTGAGTTTTTCTCTGATTTTTTCCTGAACAGAATAATTAAAACAATAAATAAATATATGTATACACTTACTAACAAAATATATACTAAACTGTATGTATACTAGACAAAATATATACTAAACTTTTTACGAGATATATGAAAATTTAATGCGCTTAAATAAAATACAAACAAAATAAGTATTGAACGCTATCTAATACACACACAGAAATGAGATAATTATGTGTGTAATGGAGTTACTTGCGATGCATACATAATAATTGCAGTTACGCAAGGATGAGTTTGACTTATCAGTCGATTAATAAATAGGTTAGCTGTTTTGGACATTCAACATGATGCGAGATAAGAAATAATTATATTTGAAGATAAATAAAATTAACGAGCATTCTACGTGCAGAACATAAAGAAAATAAAATAGTTCGGCTATATTATGTTCAGTAATACACAAATCACAGAAACTGTGTTCTATAATCACACAAGATTGTTTATTTATATATGTAACGTATTTATAAATACTCGATCTTTAGTCTTACGTTTTCACAAAAAAAGGAAACAAAATCTAGAAATATTTTTGAATATTAGTTACAGATTATGCTAAAAGTGTCTATTGTGTGAATAATTGTGCGTGCGAGCTTTAATAATTTCCAGTTGACAGATCGTGAAAAAAAAAGTATTTGCCTTGTTACACCTTCCTGTCGTTGCCATCCCTATCGACAATGGGCGAATGGACACGGATGTCCACATGAGCTTTCGACGGTCATTGACTTCGCTTCGCTAGTTATCGAAGGGTCATATACGACGAACAACAAACAAGAGAGATGCGGCGACATCGCGAGGTTGATAAGCGTGTGAGAATACGATAACATATTTTTGTGCAAATAATACTATTGATGGGTAACAAATATAAAATAACGAAAATACATTTTCAACTATAGATAATTTGTTAATCATTTTTTTGTTTTTTTTTGTTTTTATAACAAGTAAAAGTTATTTGTCAAATTTTTTCTTTTTGACCGTAATATTTTCTTTCTGTTTTATATTTATACTTATATAGTTTGTTGTAAAAGTTATAGATATTAAAAATTACTTGAATTTAATATTTTATCATAATTAAAACTGTAATGTTTACAATGCAAGAATGCCAACAACAGCTTATATAATATTAATAGATAGGTATAAAATTGCTTTCTATCTTTTTAAAAATAATCCTTGTAAGATCACGAATCAATTTTGTGTCCGATTGCTACTTGCTTCATCGATCAGTTAAATTCTCGCTTCTCTCTCGCTAATCGCGTAAATTTACGCGACAACAGAAGTGCGGTAAAAACACCGTCGAGAATCGCCGAATTTTATAAACGTCAAACGTGACGATGCTAATCCGCGATAAATATAGCGACCGGATGTTTTACACAAGAACACGCGGCGCGTTAATAAAACGCCAATATAAATGCAATCTAGGATACTGCTACGCAATTTTGCGAGTCGACTGTTTTCATATACTTTCTTCTTTTGCTCCATCTCTTTTCTCCTGGTTCGTCCGTCCGTTCGAGCGACGGTGCATTTCGATGGAAGCGCAACCAACCGGGGGTTCGAACGACCCGGGTGGTTTCACAAGCGCTGAAAGTGACGATGTAAAGGCTGATAGATGTAAAAGCCATGACGGGGGAGGGTAGAAGATAAAGAGAGATGGACAGAACAGGACGGTCGTTATACAGTCGCGGTGGTAAGCGGAGTAAGAGCGGGACAGATAAACGGAAAAGGGATGGCAAAAGAGAGACGAGAGAGACACGCACGTGTACACTCATGTACACAAAAGAAAAGGATCGAACATAGTGGAGAGGACAGGAAGAAAAAGAGAGACAGAGAGAGAGAGAGAGAGAGAGAGAGAGAGAGAGACAGTATAAATCGATAATTCTCGTACATTCACTCACCTCATATACATTCGGGTGCCAAACTTTTGTCATGAAACGAATACTCGGTGGACTGTATGGATAATCTGGCGGGAACTTCATGTGTGCCTGCAACAAAACAAATCAAACTCCGTCTCATAACGCACCTAACGCATCTCTATCATGTACCTAATATAATATGTTGCATACACACAGAAAAATGACAAGTAAATATCACTTGTATCAAGTATATAATAAGTTCATATACTTACAAATGCAATCACAAGATTTTTGTAAGCATGTAATTTATTCAAAATATATTTTAAATCTTTAGTAAACTTGATACTTCAATCACGAATATTAAACTTAAAAAAAAAATTCGGTTTACTTACCGAATCTGCGTGTTTTTCGATAAAGTTTTATAATATTCTTGAAAAAAGAATACGATTTTCTTTTGAGTATATAATAGGCTTTTTTTATAACCTTGTAAGTATATTGTAAGACTATTATCAAAAAAATATTCTTTGAAAACGTTAACTATTGCTTAAAAGAAAGAAAGTAAATACTCTGAATAATTAATTTTCTTAGTAATAGAATATTTTTCTGTGTGTACAAGTCGCACTCTCGTGTTGTCCACGCAACAGTGAGTAGTTTTTAGTTTACCTAACACCGGAAATTGTTATAATTTTAATGGTTCAACAATCCGACACACATACAGTCTGCTCCACAAGAAAGTGACCGGCATAATTTTGAAGGAAATGTTCGTAGCGCCATTTCCCATAGTCCGTTTAAAACTTTAAAAAATACGCTTTTGCACAGTGTATAAGTTCTTTGGTGCAGATGAGACAAACTAGGTACTACAAGAGAACAATGATCCAAGACATTGTAGTCAACTCTGCATTGTGTGGAAACATGAAAATGGCATCACTACGATGGATTGGCCTGCATCTTCTCCAGATGCAAATTCAATAGAAAATGTATGGTCTTATGTGAAAATGGAGGGAAAGCGAGTATTTATCCTGAAACAGTTGTCGTTGAGAATTAGAAAGATATGGCTCTTTGTTTCAGGAATATGCAGAAAATCTCATTTAAAATATGAAAAAAAGTGCCAAGCCATAGTTGATAATGATGGCAATTAAATCAACTATTAGGTAATTATGTAATCACTAAAATAACGTCTACTTTCATGTAAAAAATATGTATAATCTCATCTTTTATTTCTTACAAATTATGCCGGTCACTTTCTTGTGGAACAAACTGTATGTACAAAAGTTTATCTTAAAACCGTCATTGCTGTTACAGACAGAAATGTGAAAGCCATTTCTACGTATGTCCATGATATCTGGTTTTAAATCCACTAAAATTATAGTTTTGAATATTCATCTTTAAAGAAGATTTATGTGTAACTTTTTACATAATATGTACTTAAAATATTTTAAAAAAATAGTAAACCATGTTTTTTTAAATATATTTATATATTCAAAAATAAATGTTTAAAAAGATAATAATCCTGATAAATTTCTTAACAGACTGAGCATTTTAGTCTGATGAAAATATAAAAGATATGACAAAGTGTGATAGATGGGTTACCCTCTTGTGTGTGTGTGTGTGTGTGTGTTTTTAAGAATCAGTCAAATTAATATAGTGAAAAGCTACTTTTATTAATCATGAATAAAGACATTTCCGATGTTGGGAAAGTGCATCACGACCATGTGTATATACATACATGACCACAACAGGAGAAAATATAAAATCAAATCAAACACTGATAGAGATTTGACATTTCGATCAGATTGAGAAATCTTCAATGTATTCAGACGATAATATCGATTTCTATTCTAGAACGAGAATATCGCTATGTTCGATGGAGGCTTTGCTATCGGGACGCTAATATTGATCGCGACCTGGTCATGGCCCAAATATCCACCTCGTCCTCCGGGATAACCGCGTTCTAGAATTAACCTACTTTCTACTGACTACATACAGTATCGCGAAAATTCTGCACGTAATAGTTCGCGCACACTTACAAGTTGACACGTTGCCGCTTTAAGCAATTTTTATAACATAATTTCCCGAAAATATATGTTCCCGAATCTTTTATTGATCTATCTAAGACAGAATTTTAATTGTCAGCTAATAGACTTCTAAAAAAATCTCTTTTTAACTAAGAGATTCTTCTATTATCTTTCAACACAACACTAGTATGACAATCAATGTTTTAATTATTAATAAAAAATCTTTGAAAATTCTTAAATTTTTAAATATATTTATATGTATATGATTTTAATTTATCAATATTTGACTTGCATTTGCGATTTAGAGTAAAATAATGAAAGCGTGCTGAGTTTTCTGATGTCACAAGTACCGGTGAGAAAATATTGATCGCGATTATCACGTACGCGATCTTATATTGCCAGGAAATATTATGAGAATTGTCTATAGATATAACACGAACTCACTGTCTTATGCAATAAAATGTTGTCTGTAAAGCTCTTATGTTTTCAGATATGTTATTAAAGAAAAGTCGCTTTACACGAGAGAAATAATGATTTAAAGCAAGATTTTTGCAGATTGCTCCAGCATGAAACTATCATCTTGTCGTCTTTTTTTGTAACTTCATTGTGTGACCTATAAATTTAAATCGCGACCTATTTCAACAATAAGCACCGTTGATTATTGTAACGTGACGTTGTGTAATGCGAGACTTATAACTATCAAGACAAATCGGTTTGGCTTATGTTTTTACAAACATAATGATATTGTCGCTCAATTTGTAAAACATCTTTTTGTTTGCTTTCAGAATAAAACAAAAAAAAAAAAATAAAAAAAATGTAGTAATTAAACAATTACAATAATTCTTCTCTCTTTTAACGTTTTTAATCAACATGGATTGACTTGCTTCCGGAGCAATCAATGACGTCAATTTGACAAATCGATTATATTGCTTAATTTACTTGAAATGATGTCATAATCGCTTCGAAAGCGATTCAACTCGTAGCAGTCGAAAACGCTATTGACTCAAAAACATGCGGAAGACAATTAAAAACGATAAATTTTTATCGTTTCTAACGGTGCGTGCGTGTGTGTGCGTGCGCGCGTGTGATATGCAGAAAAAACTAAACATGTTTCTCGCTCTTTTTCTTTTTCCGCTTTTTATGGAAATATAGAAGTGAATAAATACACAAATAACTGCATATTGCAATTCCTTTCTGTAAGTTGTGTATCGACTATCGATTCTGCAAGCGTATTATTAACATAGAAAGTTCTGGCACAGACAAAGTATGGAATGTCTTCGCAAGGTGAAAGGATGAAGTCTGATCGAGGCAGACGTTGTGAGAAATGAAACAAGTATAATGACGAACCAACGTCTCAAGTCTACGAGGTAGATATGTTAGATAACCTATAAAATCGAACCGGTGCTCGTTCGTCTTAAACGGAATGAGATTAGGAGAAAGTTGGTTGGCCGTTGCCGATCGGTAGGGTTTGCTACCATCCAGAAATAGAACTAAGACAACGCTCGATGGCATTTTATGTAACTTGGCAGCCATACTCACGTATTTTTCACCTTTTATCGAGCTACGCGTTTCTGGTTAAGAGGGAATTTCTGATAAATGTGAAAATATATAATCTTGCAAAAGCGCATCTCATGATCATCATTACAAACAAAGAATATAGAAATTTTCATTATTATACTATTTGTTTTAATAAAAAAGAGAATTTTAGGTTATAGTGTGCACTGATATAACTAATGAATATTCATACGTAAGATAAAAGCAAATTTTCAAATTTTTTTATTATAACAAATATTTATAATTATTAAAACTGAGTGAAAGCAATCAGATATGCTAATAGACAATTAATTGAGTGCTGCTGCATGTATATTACTTGGTAAGCTCATGAAATATTCAGAATGTTTCCTATTTTTGAACTTTGAATATAGTGTTATATAGTGTCTCATCTGAGGTCCTAAAGTGATACGTAAGTTTGGGAATTTTTTGTAAATAACTTTATTGAAAATCTGCTTAGAAAAGGTTATATATATAACCTTCTATACATTCTTGTTTTGTTCAAGGTCAAACCGCATGCTTAAAATTCTGTACACCGATTTTAAGCTGCAGAAAAAAAAGGATTCCGCAAGTGCGCCGCCATTTTGGATATACAAACAACAAAAACATTGTTTTAGTTTGTTATATGTGTACAATAATAATAAATCCTTCTAAGCAGATTTTAAGTACAGTTATTTATTTACCCACAAAAATTTCTAATTTAGGTATCATTTTTCAAAGGTGTCCTAACCTCTTAACTATACATTTATATGAAATAGAAACACAATGTTTTGTGTTTCACATATACTTAAAAAGCGCAAAACTATTCGTTTATACGTAGTTTTAAGGTGAAAATTTTTTGTGGTTTTTCAAAACGATCGTAAATAAATAAAAACTTGATTTCATACAGAATGAAAATTTACAAACGGAAAAAAGTGGAAAAATTGTCTGTGTGGATAATCGAGAACGTGAATAGGGAATGTGAAGTTATTAATTACGAAGGATATTTCAAGCGTAAGATGAAAGCACTTGTTTATCTAAGCGTTCGAAACAACGCGAGCATTCATCGGTTAAGGGCTAACGCGATTATGGTAAAGTAAATAATAGATTAATCCGGAGCACGGTGTAGACGCAGTCTTTCGAAATAACTACATATATAAGCGCAGATAAAATATATACGAGACATACTTTGTGTATATACACAATGTATACACAAAGGTTTACAAGAAACATCGTGGCTCGTTACCGCGCGTTACACAAGTTACATTGAGAGAAGATACACTGCATTATGAATAGAGGCGTTCACTTGCACGCATTCACGGTGACGAAGCGGAGAGTTTAGAAAGCGGACGAAACGAAACAGTAAAGCAAGTAAAAAGTATACAGCCGTATATATGATATGACAGAATCCATTTTTACAATTTGGCGTTTAATTTGGTCAAACACCTCCTTACTCGCTTTGTCACTGCAACTAATTTATACATGCTTTATGACATCAGAAACTATAAAAATCATGTCAATCTTTTTTTACACCATGTGCGTAAACACAGCTTAATGTAATCAGCTATTTGCTTGATTTTTTTTTTTAAATTATTTGATGAGTCTGAGAATATTTTGCCTAAAAATAACAATACTATAAAAATGTCCATTTTTTCATCTAATTATTATTATATTATTTTACTTAATTTTCTCAGATAACTGTCAATATATATTATATACACTAATATTGTAAATTTGACCAGACAAAGATTCGTCCGACAGAAAAAAACTAAAAATAAGAAATATTGGCTTAAAAAAAATAAAATATTCGATTATATATATATAGTACATTTTCTATATTCCGCAATAACTCAAACATTAAAAATAATATTGATAATGAAGATGCAGAAATGCCAGTCAAATTGCAGTTTGACTGTCGCATCCTCTAAATTTAAATCGTTTTATTAGCAAGCTGATTAAGATTAGGTATATAGAAGTAATAACTCTATAATAGATATCAATTTATACATTCTACTTTTTTGTATATTTGATATTAAAAAGTATCTTTAGTAAATTGAGATAAATGTAAGATATTGCAAAATTAATTAGATTAGTAAAAGAAAAATATTAATGCAGAAAGACTCAGTTTCTATTTCAAACTAGTTATGTGTCGAACCATTGTTCTTTATCTATGATTTAATTTAATTTTATAATTTAATCTAAACGTGGAAATAGTTTTTTGTTTCATAAATATATTACGAATAAGGTTTGTTATATTTGAACGTTATTAGGATTACGATTTTTATTGAAAAAAGAAATGTTTTTCACTTTGAATATAAAAATATATAAGACAGTAGAATACATAAGATAGTAAAAGTACTTCGAATATATGTAAGATAATAGAAATGTATTATATTGCAGTATTTTACAAGGTATTATTCAATAGAATAGAATCGGTTCTCACAATTATGGTGGCGGAGCTGATTAGAATTTTATTCGCAACGTTTTGAACCTTTCATCATTCCTTCCTTCCTTCCCATTTCATTTAACTTAACTCTTTCGACTTTTTTTCTTTCCCTCATTTCTGATCTAATTGTCGCACAGTTTACTTGCTACAGTTTATTAGCTTTGTTTTCTTAACAAAGAGACACTTTTTGAATAAGAAGATAATTGAGTTTCTTGACATGTAAAATGTATTTTTTGTGAACGTGACAAGCAATAATTCCGAAGATAGGTCAGGTCGCGGTTTTTACTGTACAACGTTTGGTTTCGCTGTGGAAAATGATAGTCAATATGCTTTGAGCTCTAGGCTAGGTTATGCGCAAGAAGAATATACATACTTATATGGTATTCGCGTGTTATCATAAAAAGCGGAATACATGCAAAGGCGCATTTTTCAAGCGTCTTAACTCGTACGTACGAAGGCTTCTTTGTTTACGCTTTCGATGATAACACATTGAATGATAAAAAAACAAAAAACAAAAAAAACAAAAAAACAAAAAAAAACAAAAAACAAAAAAACAAAAACCAAAAAACAAAAAACGTTGACGAACAGACATTAATCGACGATACCTACTTGTGATTTTTATTGAAAATTCCAAATTTTGTTTGGCAGAAAAATCCGAGAATGTAAAAAAAACGCAACTTATGTATCGTATCCTGATCTAACCAAAAACCGATATTGCATTTGCTTTATATTCGACGCGCAGCTATGACAACGTTGTCGTTACACCGCACGATTCGCGTAAATACATACATACATACATATATATATATGACGCACAACACATACAACATCGCGTAAACAACACAGAGCAATGAATACCTTGAAATATCCGCCCTGATAGAGTGTATCAGGTGGACCGAAAATTGCGACTTCCCACTCAAACATGTTGTCCTCGTTGACGAGCTTAACGCGAAAGCCCTCCACGGGTTCTTCTTGCAAACTCTTGTATTCCAAGGCGAGTGCCCGTAACGCGCTGCTCGTCGGCTGTGCCATAGCAATTCTAGTAAGTTACCACTGCGCCTCTTTCGTGGGATATCACAATGTTGCGTCTACCCCTCCGAGCGGGCGAGAACGTCCCGATTTCTGATCGCGTCAAGTGGTCACGAACACGATAGATTACTGATTTCGCTGATTCTTAGAATCAATTGTATGAGGAAGTGGATACGGTTCTTGCAAAAACGAGACTTAACACAAAAGCCACGCGCGTTTACGCGTTTTCTCGGTTCTTCACGCCACCGCAGTATCGTACATCAGAAACGCGCGCGGTTCTTTGCACGCGCTTTCCACGAACAAAGGAACGCGTCCGTTGTAAACGGGTATCGATGACCAAAATTGCGCGAGATACCTTTCCAGTTAATCAACAATATAACACCATTCCTGACGACGATGAACACACACGCACGTCTTCTCCGCAAAAGCCCAACAAAACAGCTGACGTCCTCCTGCGTCAGCTATCCATTTCTCGCACATGCGTACTTTACTCGCGTTTCTATGGGTGAGTTCCACTTGCCGTTCGCAACGCTCGTGAGCGTTATCCTATCTTTGTTGAACTTTCGATAAAAAACAAGGATGAAATAATTCTATGAGTGTTGCGAACGGCAAATGGAACTTACCCTATATAGGCTGCGTTTCGATACTTGCTAGTGATGAAAATCTATAGCACATGTGACGTGAAGTATAGATTTTTAGTACTGGCCGTGAATATCGAAACGCAGCCATAGGTCTAGTTTACATCGTATGTACATCGTTTTACGGTACGCCAATCAAATAAAATTTGTTTTTTAATGTATAATTCTGATGTTTACATCATTATAAATGCGCTTGATACGCGTACGATTTTGATACGATACGTGTAAATATGGTGTAAAAAGAAAAGTGTCCCATTCCGACGGATGCGCAGTAGCTTTGAGCTCATTTGCACATACACATACACCATGGACATATATGTATATATAGGTTTGTCGCGTCGCATGCTCCTACTCGCTCCAACGCGCTCTAAAGCCCATTCTACAATAAGATATTACTTTAGTCGTAAGCTGTATGTCGTAAGAAATGGACCAATCACAGACAAATTACAGAAGAAT
>QVNV01012285.1:0-18057 GCA_014825455.1 Pseudomyrmex pallidus
ATAATACGCGTTTTTTTCTTGTAAATTTTAATGGATCCCTTTTAGCACCCACGAAACCCGGCCCTACGTGATAGAACTACCTTAAAATCTTTATCTGCAATTATAGGATAAAAGACTCTATTACCGACAGTGTCCCTATTACTGTCAATCAAAATTTAAATGATTGTTTAATATGAAAACTACATGTTATGGTATTAAAACAAATTTTTATTAAAATGTTTATCAAATATAATTATTGTTTAGTACACAAATAAAAATTAAACATGTAGTTTTCATATTATTTAAACAATCATTTAAATTTTGATTGACGGTAATAGAAACACTGTCGGTAATAGAGTCTTTTACTTTATGTCTATATTATATCTGACTTTTATCAAAAAATCTGGCGTATATCTTCTTCACAATAGTACGTAATTAGACGAAAGAATTCTTTTTCTCATATACAGTTAGATTCAGCCTGTGGCAAACTATCTTGTTTATCCGCACATCGTTCGAGCGATCGAATCGAATATAATTGGCAGTAGGAATTCGCGTTCTTCACTTTCATCGGCGCTTCCACCTCATATTTCAGCTAAGCTACGTGCCGTGATCGGTTTCGACGCAAGAGCGATCGGATGTTCGCTCGTGACGTTGCAGCGCGCGTCATGAACAGCCGTGCAAATATTTCTTCTCTCGAGAGTGCCACACACGCGGTGGTCGTGGTTCGTTGTGCATCTCCGATTTTTTTTCTTGTCTCTTCACACTGTCACACCGGGCGGTTCTTTCTCTGTTATTCTCCCAAGTTGCTCGACGATACCGATCCTTCAGGTATCTCAAAAACAAAAATAAAGACCAGATATGTGCTTTATTATATATTCTGAACCGTTATGCGAGATAACTGAAATCGATAAAAGACAAATTTTTGACCGTTTCTTTTAACATGAACATAAAAATCAACCCTCTTTTAAGCGCAACATTTCAGTATTTTCAAAGTCGGAATAATTAAATTTTTCGTTTATGTTTTTGCGCTGCACATGCGTGTCATCAGAGAATAGCGGGCACTTTGAAAAACGCAGCTTAATGCTCGATCGGATGGTCGGGAATCCTTAAAATCCTCGTCTTCGTCTCATTAAAATACCTACGTTGACATCGGCGACATTCGTCGTGATTCAGCGAGAACGAGACAAAGATAAAAATAATTCGTCGAAAAACACACTCTGCGAGCCAGATTCTGACGATTGGATCATTTTAATGTGATTCAATAAACGAGTTTATTGAAGGAATGTAACAATCCAGCTCATCTCACCGGTACTTTACCGAAGAAATTTCACCATCATTATTTGCATTTTGATTTTTGGTCAAATGTCTAAAAAATAACAGAATTACGTAATTTATTCTATCTGTATTTATGGCAAAACATAATTTAAACATTAGCGCTTATTTTTTTCATAATTTAACTTAGATCTTTGGATATAAAGATGGCAAAATTATAATTTATTCTGCGTACATATGTGTTATTAGCGAAGCATTAATTATTACTTATTTTTTAATATTGTTATTTAAATGTTATTTAAATACACATTGTTACCGTTAGATCTCATTTTCGTAAATAGTTTTAATATAGATATTATGCACTTACAAAATCGTCACTAAATATCTCTAAAACTTTTATGAAATTTTACAAATCTCTACTTATTTAGCTTACACATATATTTGCTATTTATTAAATCAATTAAAAACGTAACGTACCACTCCCGACGTCTTATCGAAAGCGCCTTCGCTATCTATTACAAATCGTCAATGAAAACTAATGTAATATCGCTGACAAAATATATTATTTATTGATAATCAGCTACAAAAATCGTTACAAAATATAGCGCAATATGTTACCACCTTCTAACGCCCGGTGCCGCTTTTTAAATATGTACTTTGATGACAATGTTCGATCGTAACGATATCTGATTATGAATTAACAACGACCATTGAATTAATTATTAACGACTTTGCCAGTTTTTCAAAACAAATTTATCGTAGGTAAGCACTAATAAATATTACTCATGAAAATGTTTTTAAACTGCGTATATTTTACATTTTAACGTTCTGCGAATAAATTTGATGTTGTTACACTATCGCTCGCTCCGACATTCTAATTTTATTTGTCAAGTTTTTCCCGGTTGTTATTAATATATTACCATGGCTACACTAACGATCGAAGTTGACGAGTGTGTACATTTCAATTCGAGAGACGCGGATATCTTCGGAGCGCGTGTGACGACCGTAGCGAAAGTCGTAGATTCTGCCTCGACCGTAAATCTCCCGGCTCATAAAAGTCCAGATCATGACGGTCAAGGTATGTCTCAATCCAAGTACTCAGAATCAAATTATAAGCGTGACAAGTTTTCAGAGAAAAATAAAATTACTGGTGGAACGACTTTTATTTGCACAGGATTATTCTACGAGTTTCACTTTTATGTTTGTTTCAAGAAAAATCAAAAGAAGGTGTAAAGATTCAATATTCGACACCTTTATTATATCAATGCTAGATTTGTATGATAAAACAAAAAAGCTTTCATCGGATAAAGTCGAACTCAAAACTAAAGAAACAATGTTTTCGATTTCCATAATTTCTTGATTTTTTCTATATACTTTCTCGAATTGTCCTAATTACACAAGAAAATGCACAATTGTCATAATGGAGCACGGGTTTTGCTCTTTTACATGTTCGGGCTGTCGAGGTGTAACGGTCGAGCGATCAAACCAGTTGTCGCTTCTCGAAAATCGAGAATATGAATTTCACAGCATGAGATCCATTAGCAAACGACAGGAGCAACATTTCCAAGAAAAATTTCCGTGCACCAGGACGTACCCTTTGTGACGATATCACGAGTGCTCGCTTCGAGCGAAGCTTCATCGTCGCTCTGGTTCTTGCAACGCTTTTTAGATTATATGACTCTTTGACGATCGCTGCTTCTTATACGACGAATCAACCGGTCACATTTACACGCGCGTGTCGTGAAATTGCTGGCCTGGATGATAAATTGCTTGTCTTCTCGTGGTCGGTCTCCCCGTATGTGAGTTTTGACACCTCCCCGTAAAAATCCATGACAGTTATCCAATGCAAGATAAGTAATTTTAACTGCAATTTAAGGCGATAAAAGTGCTGCAAAAAATATGCTCCAAACCTGATAATATCAATACGAAAAAACCTTTCTCGCCACCCGAACTTTTCTTCGAATCGTGTAATTTGATTGTAACGTCAAGTGCAGGCTTATCACGCGATGTGCAAAGGAGGCCGGTATAAATCTTCCGTGAAGAGATCACGAAGATGCACTTAAGTATCGTGAGCAGCAGCTGCATTCAATTTATAATCTCGGCGCGATACATTTGTTATATTTTACTTTTTATTTTCATAATTATGCTAATATAGTAGTTCAAAAAATGCTTGTTTATTTGAATTTTTTTTTTAAATTGTTTAATCGATCTTTTAGTTTTCAGTACTGTCTAATGTATCATGTAATAATTTCTCACGGCTTACGATTAAGATTAAGACATAACATATGGTATGCGAGAAAAATGATCCGAAGTGACGTCTGAGATTTTTTAAACAGCTAGTTTAAAGAAAACATTTTTTTTCTCGAGATGCCGAAAGCCGATGATCTCATGCGTTGTCCGTTCACGAGAGATTTATATATTTTCGCGATTTTTGTCTCTGCTTGCGAGATTCAAATTTCTAGAAAAATTATTAATACACGATATTTTATTGCGCAATGTATGTGCGCGCGCGTGCCTCCAAGCATCGAGTAGGTACTTTGTACATACAATATATCAAACGTCGATTCTTACACTAGCAACATTCCATTCGACAATGATTCTTTACGTCACATCAATATATCTGACTTCACGTCATTTCAACGATTTGTCAGCAAATCTTTTCTTAAAAAGGCAGAAATTTCTCGCATTAATCTTGATGATGCTTCTCAGCAAAATGCTCAATTAACGCGTCTACCTCATCTAGCATCAATTACGCGACGTAATTCATTCGACAGAAATTTTTCTCAGACTTCATATCATTTAATCACCGTAATGATAATAATTATTTTCAATTTTTTCAAGTCACATGGTTATTCAACGAATTGAGTTTTTTCCGAAGAAGTTTGGAAAATTAATTGAATAATTTTTACATATTTTATTTACAAAAAAAATTATATAGAAAGTACGCAACGCTCTTTGTTTTTCGAAAATTAATTATAAAGTATTTATATATATAAAGTATTTATATATAAATAATTACGCAAGAAATACACAACTATAAATACAAGAAGGAAATCTACGCCCGAGACGCGATGTTAACAGTCTTTGTTCTCTCGACGACAAACATGGCAAACTTTCTTTCGCTGCGCTTTTTTGCGACGGTAATGCGCTCTCTAGTGCACTTTCATGCGCGAATGCAATGTACGAAGCACGCGTGGCGACGCGTTCTTTACACGTACTCGTTAACACAGCACACCCTGATCTCGTGGAATTCTCGTAGAAATCCTGATGACCACGTCCTACTAGATCCGTTTGGTATAGAAATAATGCGAGGGTCAAGATTTACACGTTTATGTAGTTATGAAGCGAGCATTATCATCTATCTGCTGTCACTCGTATTGCTAAATTGAACGAATTAACCTTAAGCATGATGGATCGCCGTGAGCTTGGGAAAACGATTAAGCTGTAATTCGCATAATTACACAGAAGTAATTATAGTAAGTATTTTAATAAAATACATCAATAAAATCGTTATCAGATGAAATCGTTGTCTGTAAGAGATAACTCGGTCGCAAATCGACATCTCGTAGAAAATATAATTATTCATACGATCGATTCAATCGGTGCCGAGCGATAAGTTAATTAAACGGTTTAGTAATACTTTTGGTCAGTCGGCATCGTCGACGATTTATAAACGACAACAACGCCTACTTTCGGACACATGTACGCTAATGTCTCTCACGCAAGAGATATAAGATTTTTTGATTAATCGGATCTCATTTAATGATCTTAATAAAACGTTAATCCGAATGAGCATATCTGTAATGTATGATCATTTCAATAAGAAAATTATTTGTGAAAGTCGAGCATATATATTTTAATTAGCTTTAAATCATTGAAAAGCTTTAAATCATTCAAACTTTGAACTTAACAGGATATTGCAGTATTTGCAAAAGTCAAGAGGTCTCTTCGCGCAACATTAAATGTCAGTATTGTCAATAATTAAAATGTCAAAAATCTTTACTAATTATCTTTACTTCTCTTTCTCCCCTACTTGTCATATTTTAATCTTTATTCTTAATCTCTTGAAATAATGAAAATGTTCTATTCTCAAGTAAAAACACATATACAATTGCACATTATTTTGTCAATATAAATTCTTAAATAAATAATAAATAAATATATATTTCATTTTTGTTCAATTAAAAACAACGCTTATTTCTCAAAATATTATCTTTTAGGGCTTGTTTCGCTTTTTCAGAAGAGAATAATTTGCTGTAGTAATATATACATACAAGATATATACTTACAAAATGAAGAAAAAGTACCGGAACACCTGAATAACTTTGAAAGGTCAGTTTTTTAAAAGAAATATTTTAGACAAAAGTTTCAATATTTCAAATCATGAACTTGATTGTGCCCTTGAACTTGACCTTGGAATCGATTTTCAAGGTCATTTAAAGGTCAATTTGAAATTTTTAAATAGAACCCTCTATTTTTTATTACAGATTCTTATAGTTTAATTCAAGATCTTTCCAAAATCTTTCCACTATAATGAAGATTATTTTCATTAAGTGCTTTTTGAGTTATGAAAGTTGAATAGTAGAATACCGCGCCAGTATTAGCATTATCTAAGGTGTAAGTACATAGAGATTTTACTCGGTCAAATTTACACTTCTTGTGATCCAGCTAATAAGATAAGATCCAATTAATAAGATGAGATCGGTCGTGGATCCAGCTACCTAAGGCAAAATTACTAATAAGGTAACTATATATATATTAATAGTTAGTTCTCTAATATTCAATTCTCACAACTCAAAAAATACTTAATAAAAATAATCTTTATTATAGTTTTTTAGAAAGCTCTTGAGTTAAGCTATAAGAATCTGCAACAAATAGGAGGTTCTATTTAATAATTTCGAGGTCAAGTTGAAGATCTAGTTCATGACTTAAAACTTTTGCCTAAGATATTTTTCTTGAAAATTTGACCCTTCAAAGTTATTCACATGTTTCAGTATTTTTTCCTCACCTTATACATAAACAATTGAGAATTACAGGTCATAAACGAGCAGGTGTAGATGTTATTCACTTTATTGATAATAAGGATGCATAGATGTTAAACAGTAAAAAATAATAGCGAAACGTTTCGAGCTCTATATACTTGAGTCATCATCAGTCGCAAAAAATATTAAAATACTAAAACAAATACAATATAAAGCTATGGTTAAATGTAAAAATCTTATGTTATTACTTACAAATTATCCAATTAAACGCTCTTATACCTCAACGTTGTATATAGTAAATATAAGTATACGAACATATTCAACATATCGCACTCAGAGGCACAAACGAAGCAAAAATAAAAATAAACAGTTACATGTGTGTGTATGAGATGGTAAAATCGAATTCTGGCGAGACAAGAATTGACAAGATTAAACTTGTTTTTTTGCTGTTCAACATCTACGCATCTTTATTATCAATAAAGTGAATAATATCTACACCTGCTCGTTTGTGATCTGTAATTCTCAATTGTTGCATACAACACGAGTGTTTTATATCTTCATTGCTAAATATGTATATATATTGCTATTGTGAAGTATTCTCTTATATATGTACAATTAGCAATTATAACTATGATTTCATGATTATTGAACAAGATGTTGTGGTCTTCCGATTTACGGTAAATCTATTGTGGTTGGCGGCAAATCTATTGAGGTAAACTGACAATAAACTTGTATTACCATGATCTTTCCGTAACGAAACCGCAGTGTCTTCACAACAACTACATACATATAATCGACCGCGAACTATGCCGCGATGAGAGAACTGTAAGCTAGCTATAACTATGATAATAAATACAAATTTTGCTTACACATTATCCGCAGCCACAATAGATACGTACGATAAATTTGATGTCTTTTCTAGTTCAGATATTAACAATACGCTTCAATCTCGCCTCCGTGACTATCTCTCTTGGTTTCGTAGAACTAAACTGTTTTGTTCTTGCAACGAACGCTAATAATATATTACATGGGGCAAGCGCGCGGACGATTAGAGGTATATGGCTTTAGGTGATAAATCTGAGTCTCTAATTTTTTTTGTAGCACGTACGTAGCAAGACGCATACGCAAGGGACTTGCTGTACCTATGTACGTCGCGCATAGCTTACCGCTACGACATCTTCAGCCTGTTCGCTTCTCGCACGATGCGCTGCGGTAAAAGTACGCGAACGTGCGCATGCGATCAGTTTAGCAGCGGTTGCAGTTTAAAGGCCACGAACTATTCTGGCCTGTTGCCAAAAAAAAAAAATTAAGGTCGGTTTTGTAGAATTTTCCGATGCAGTCGATTGAGAATTTTCTCAACAATTCACGTACTAACAAATATTTTTAGAGATATTTTTTAAACTTATAGTTTGAGGAAAAAAAGTGTACACTTCAATTGAAGAGTTTTCAAAATATTGCATTTTTCTGTAGTACAAAACTTTTACTTTCTACTATTTACAGTACAAAACTTTTTTCCCTTGTTTTCGCTGGAAGATTTGCTACTGTGAAACACGGGTTTCAGGTTTTCACCTGTTTCTCCACCTGTATCTATCCAATAGCACCGTAGTGAATTACGTACGTGGGCCGCGTGTTTGTGGCGGTATATAATGATGATGCCGCAAAATGTTCGCGGACGATGAGAGGGACGAGTGTGCACAGGGACGCCAGAGATAATGACCAAGTAAGGTAATTCGTAATCCTTCGGGCACGAATACTCTCGGGCAAGCTGTGGCCAGTGCGTGAGAACGATTTAACGTTCGTCGGAAAATGATTTCACTGACGAGGTGAAACGCTCGAAGGTATCCAACTCGAAAATTGTGCGAAAATGCAGGCGCGACGACTTCCATTTAAGTCCATTATAGAGTTTCGTCGTTATTTCGAAAGATTTCTACATTTTCGATAAGAGATTGATTATATGGAAAAACAAAATGTAAATATAAAATATTGCACGTATTTTAAAGTTTCTAAAGAAATATGTGTGTAAACTTTTATGCAAAAAAGTCTATTTGTACTTTAATTGCACTAACACACATATGAAGAAATTTAATTTATTATAAAAAAATGCTTAATGGAAGAAGAACACAAGACAACCATTATGCACAGCTTTGCTGCAGAAGGCTCCGCTTATGCGTTCGATAGTCGATTGTATAGTTAGAACAGATGCGAAGACAAATGCTCGTTTCTCGAATAGCGTAAAAGCAGATTTCGCTCGTGGAAATAGAGGCGATGATATAGGAAGCGTCGCGAGAGACGATATAATCGAGTGTGTCGCGGAAGATCTCCGGTGCGCGTCATTGAGCTAGATAACATCGCTGTGGGCACTTCTTATTCTTGCGGTATGTATAAGCTCGCGCGTCACGTCTCATGCGACAAACGCACGCGAACGCAATAATCGTATTTGTAATCGTCTCGCTTCCGCCATTAGTGTCGGGTGCTTCACGCACTGCAGCCGAGTTCGCTTTCAGAGTTCGCATGAGCAAGTCAAGCACCGTCATCTATGGCACTCCAAGTCGCGAAAAAGATCCTCTTCTCGTCTCGACGACCGTCCGAGAAACGATCTTTTTTTTTCTCCATCTTATCGCGTGCGTGCTTCCTGGTGCAGCAATTACGCACCGAGGATCGAGGTCGACTGTCTTCTGAAACTTCCGAACGTGTTTCTGAACAGTGTTTTTAAGCACTTTCTTTCAAGAGTAGTAAACTATATGTTCCTATACGTTCGTGCTGGCTTCCTATATTTAAATTTTTTTGTTTTTTTCACATAGAACACATTCGTCTCGAAACTCAATACACACACGTATTATTTAATGGTTATATAATCTCTCTATTACGTTTAAAGTGATCGCGCATTAAAATATTCACGCCACGAAGTTAATTTACAACGTGTTTAATTTTTGCGCGAGCGATTGCTAATTTCAGCCGAAATGTGTTTTTTTTCTTTTTTTTTTTAATTTGAAGGTCAGTAAGGAAGAACGTCGACCAATAAACTCGGCGATTCAGTATTAACGATACCTATTATTCTGTTGAAATTGTTCGCGAATGCCTCGGGATCAAAGGCATTCCCATTGAATTCCGATAATTGCGCGACATACTTTTGCGAGATATTTTCTGACGCTTATTTTTCGTTGAAACACACGACTCGCCAATTATTTTGGATACGTGCTCGGACCGTCACGTTTAACGATGACAGTGTTATCATGCAGTATTTGATTATTATGAATATCCCGATACGCACTCACGACAAGGATCGAGGAATCAAAAATATCCGACGCGTACATTAATTGCTCATCGATTCTTGCATCTCTCGCTCGTTCTCCGGCACGCGTTGACGAGCTTTTGCTGAACGAGCAGAATCCACGAGGAGGAATTCGCTCGGACGAGCTTTTGAGACCTGGACTTACTTGGGCTAAGATTTCGCGCGACCGCAATATTCGTAATTAAATCTCTTATCTGCGCCATCATCTGCGCCGTCTCTTCCTTACCGTAATTATCTCAAGAGTTATTTTATGCCGAATCTGACGATCGAACGAGACCTGACGCGTTTCTTCGTTCCGAGATTTACTTCAAATAAAGTCGCGCTGACTTTCACCAGCTCCTCTTTACTTGCGACGACGATATCGATTGAAATTCCAATTCAGGTCGGGATTTGAACGTCGCATTAATACCAAGAAGTCACTTTGGTATTTATTGATATTTGATAGGATCAAGTCGAATACGGTCAGTGATGTACGTCGCGCGCGTATCTCTCCGCAGCTCCTATCTCCATTACAAATTAGCCGGACGCGGCGCAAAAGCGACATGCACGATTTCAAGAAGAATTCTTAGGTACACATACAGTACAAATGGACGTTCAAACCGGTAGTTATGGAAAATTGATGATCGGCACGGATTTGTACACGGGATGCGATTGAGGAATCGAAAACTGGAAGCGAAGATCGATGCACGCATCCATACGTGAGACGTGTGTGCGCCTTCGGACTCGAGTTCTCGGATAAACTTGGTTGGTGTACACGTACGCGATCTGTTGAAAGAGATACTATCAGAGGTTCCCGAACTGTGCATCAATGTCACGTATAAAAATAATTTCTACTTTTTACCTAAATCTGGTTTCTCATCTTTTGATATGTAAATTTTGTTTTATTCACAATAATGTCAATTTAGATTTTTTAATGTCATTTAATGTCATTTAGATTTTTTTTTTTTTGATACTCGAAATACACACAAGTGTTAAATATATTTTTGAAAAATAACATGGTTTTCTTTTCAGCAAATGTTGGGATTGTTCCATAGTAATGGATAGGTAATTCTCTAATAGTTGAACTCGCGATAAACACACAAATGTTAAATTGATGCTTTGAGTAACAAGTAATAACTGGCAGGAGGTTCTCTACGATTTAAAAGCGATTCGACGTTAGTTCTAATGAACAACGATCTACCATAATTACTTCTGAAGCGTGCACTTCGCGGAACATAGTCTTGGCGTCTTAGACGATTAGAAAATGATCCTTTGCCTAGTATTAGCTTCGTAACCTCCGTATCATTATTCCCGTTTAACTTCTTTTTACTTTCCGCGCAACGATGTTAGTAACTGTTTAACAGGCGCAAAAATTTGAGCAAATATGCACTTCAAGGTCTTCTCGCGGATCACATTGCGAAGCATTCGAGGCGATCACTCATAGTCAATCGTGACTGCTCGAGCATTTCTCATTAGTGTCAATATTATTGACGATTATGAGAACTTGAGATTGTCATGTAACATAATTACTGAGAATCTCGATATATAAATAACTAGCGAATTAAGAATTTAAAAGCTCGTACAGTTTAAAACTAGTAATTAAATTTTACAGGTGATAAGAGTCGATCGCTGGATGTTTTGCGAATTAATATATTTTAAATATATACTTATATTTTTTTTAAGATTAATTTTTGTAAATTCTTACACATTATTTTCGAATTGAAATCTTCAATTCTTTAAATTCTAGCATATATAGGATACATGCTAGATTTGCATCACATACATATATGAGATACCAATTTTTTTCTTCCTAATTAATTTAGAAATTATATTCCGAAAAGAACATCTCGGCCAGGAGTCGAACCTGGAATCTTCGGCTTTCCGTGCCAATGCCTTCCCTATTCGGAAAGCCGAAGATTCCATCAAGTTCGACTTCTGATCAAGGTGTTTTTTACACTCTTAAAATATAAGTATATTTAAAATATATTTATTCGCAAAACATCTAGCGATCGGCTCTTATCACCCGTAAAGTTTCATTACTAGTTATAAATAACTAGCTTCTATGATTTAAAACGACAAATAGTCAAAATTAGAATTCAAAATTTTCGACAAGTGTAATTGAGAAAGAAAAAACAATTTTATTCCGAATATTTTGTCTCATTATAAGTTATTTATTATACATTACATTTAATATATAAAATACATAAAATTTAATATATAAAATTCATGAAACTCAAAGTATTTCTTTATAGTGTAAAAAATTAATTTATAATAGCTTAATATATCATCTATCTTTTGCATCATTCATGTACGAAACATATTAGGTGAAAAAGGTTAATGATAATATCGTGATAGACTAATTACCATCTTTGCTTCGCACAATATGATAATTATCTCCTTTGTTCAACAGGAGATATTCATGAAAGTCAAAACTCAATTTGTGATCCTTTCTCTATGCATTTTTCTGCTCGCACGTATTATCATTCAATGCGTGATGACGATGCGCGATATAGCGATGTATGTCTTCAGAAAAATACTGATTATTGCATCTGCAGTAAAATCAAATTAAGGCGCGAGAACACGCGAAAAAACGCACACAGTGATCGAAAATTTGTAACACAAAAGAAAAATAACATGATTTCCTGATAATATCGTTCGTCTCGAGCACTCTTTTTTTTTTTTTTTTTTTTTTTTTTTTAGTTAAACGGCATGATGCGTGCCTCGTCGACTTCCGAATGATATTTCGGGAGCGTCTTGAGAAAGAAAGAATTGCAGAGGATGTCGAGTCAGCGTATTCGGTCCATTAAGTTCGCACCCCAAAAAGATGCGATCGCTATCGATCAAAATAAATCGTCCGCGAGATGTGCCACGGACGGTTTTATCACTGAGCTTCATTAATTTTATAAACGATGACTGTGCGAGCAAGTGGTTTTCGGAGTAATTTACGAGTGATGTCCTTTTTGGCCGAGTTTGGTTGTCGACGCGATAATGATGAATAAGTACCACAGCAGAAACCGCTTATCGGATTGTATAAACTCTCGTTTTATTAATCGCTTGGACGAGAAAAGAATCTTGATAAGCTGATCTATCAAATAAAAATTCGTGCAATTTTAATTATTTTGTAATGAACTCCAAGAATGTATACACTCAATAAATAAATAAAAAATAAAATTAATATATATTTAAAAATTTTAATTAATATACATTTAAAAATTTTTATGAACACATTGTCATCAAAACCGTACAATAGCTGTCTTCATTATCCGACGACCGATAACGTCATGTCATCTCTGAAAATGATTGGACAGACAATGTTCGTGTGGAAATCGATCGGTCGAATGAAGACGGTACACGATTTAAGATAAAAGATAAGCTATACACATTCTCAATATAAGAAAGACGGACGTTCTCAAATAAATAATCAAAAACTTGAACATTTTATTTTATTTTATTTTATTTTTTTTTTGGCATGTCCGATTCATTCTCGGAAGATCGTCTTCTTCTACCTGTTCGTGCCGACACAACTCTTTACTGTTGGTATCGATAATGAGAAGAGGCGGTGCATTCAGATCTCTGAGAGACCATCCCGCGAGCAATTCAACAAAGATTTATTATAATCAAAAGACGAATAATGGATTGCAGTCATTTGTAATATAGAGATGTTTGCCAATATAACTGCACGCCTGTAATGCGTGCACATTAATATTTTTTTTGTATCGTTTCAGAACACACAACATTTGTTTCATTAATTATAATATCTTTTACTCGCATTTTTTTTATCTAACCAAGACGCACTTACTAAATCAATTCTGTCAAAACTGTGTTTGCTCGCGCAAAAAACTTTCGCACAAACGGAAGATAAGGTATAAGAAACTTTCAACAGAATTTCTATTTGTTAGCAAATACGTGCGGACATATTGACGCACAGCTACATACACGCCTGCGAAACTTCCGATTCTGTTAACGTGTTTCTTCACGGTCGTCAATCTTTCCGTCAACATTTCTTAACGACGTCGAAGTCTTCGCGCTTCCCTTTCAACGTGAGAACGTGTTTATCAAAGTTCTTGGAGACAGAGAGAGAGAGAGAAACTTTCACGCATACCTACAAAGAATTAGAAACTTTAAAAGAAAAATATGATGTATGATTTTTATTAAGAATGTTGAGAATTCCGAACACTGTGAAGATAACTCTTATTTAAACCGACTGAAGATATTTTTGAATATCATAAGCTTGCGCAATAATAATAAAATACTTTATTTTATATACATCTCCCGTCGTGCCAAAAGAAATCAAAACGACGGGAGAGAAGTCGCGAGAAGAAATTTTAATTTTTTCGAAATATGCCGTTTCGCGGAAGCTAACCGGTTGGTTCGTCGACGAAAAAAATGTGATTGTTTCACCGAAGCAAGGACGACGAAACGCGCCGCTGCAAGATCTTTGCGTCTGATATTGATAATCATCGCGGTGATCGATGAATGGATCACTTTAAAATCGGCTTATCGGGCGTGCCGAAACGACCGAGGGAAGTGTTGGGACCCCAATCGGGAGGGGTTCATTGCCACTGATATTCCGGCCGATAGGACCGTTAAATATTATGTTTGCATGCGCATGTGTTCGCGATAAGGATATTCTTGCCGACCGTTGCATTATAATTTAGCGAGGGCTTGCATATAAACATTGATAAAGATTGGCCCGGACCTCGATAAGAAACAAGATCCCGCAAATTCAATTCGCTTGAGTAAATTGAAATAAAGTATTTCAAAATAATGCGTATGAAAATCGGACTGTGTGAATTGAGTGCAGAGTGTTGCGCAATAAAATATTTATACAAGATGATTCACACACAGTGTCCAATTCATACACATCATTTTAACCGCGAATCGGAGGACATCTCATTTCACATAATCATCTATGAAATAAAATAATTGAAATAAATATTGAAGTTGACCTTATACATCGTTGTGTTGACTCACTTTACATTTTAACTATCATGGGCAATCTTGCGGCCTATTTTATGTAGGGTAAACCCGCGTAAGATGGCCATAGTTTTCTTTAAATGCAAAAAAACAGACTTTTATTTTTGGTATTTTTTAATATTGTTTTTTTAAGTTTACTTTACTGAAGCTTAAAGTAATAATAACTATCAAAATTAAAGAGAAAACACTTAACAGAAATTTAATATTATATTGTAAGAAATAAGCAGCGTGGCGGCGTTGCAGTGAAATGCGACGCGGCATCGCGCTAGCGGCGACCCGGGAAACGGTAGCCAGCGCAGGTATCGGAAAAGCACATATGGTGAACAGAGTTTTCAGGAATGTTCCAATTCGGCTGATTTTTCCGGCCGATTGGAGCAACGACACTCTTGTACGGAACAGCGAGCCGTGCACAAGCTAAAGAGTCGTGTCGGTCATAGTCGCTGAATCGTCGAGTCGGTCCGGTCGTTTATGTCGGTCATAGTCGTAAGAGTCGGAGCTCCGTGTGTATCTACTGTTCACGCGGTGTTCATCTTGTAAAACTACATATATAATAAAGCATTGTTGACTTCATAAATAAACAGTTATACAACAACCAAGAATCATCTTTACAACTTGTCTTACAACTTCAGAAGTGGGATGAGCCTATGTCGTGTGTCGAACAAATGAACTAGTCGAATAAAATAAATCTGTCGTGCCGATCTAAAAAGACTTGTAAGCCGCTTGAGTGAATCCGGTAGTTGTGACTTTCTGTAAGTGCATTGGAAAAAGCAACTTTGTAGCAACTCAAAAAGAAGGCGCGGAGATATAAAGGGATGACTTCCGTCATCCGGAGAGCGTGCGATGTTGATTGATTCCATAATGACTCATTTGGAGCGGCATGGCCCTGCGGAGTTAGAAGTGGAGTCGTCGGATGGTGCGAGCGGTGAGTTGCGAAGTGCATCCGGAGCAGCAGAGAAAGAGCCGTTAACCGTAAGCTCTTTTAAAGAAACAATGATGCAGATGCAAGAGAGCATTATACGCGATCAGCTTGAACTGCAAGAAAATTTCTTGCAGCGGCAGTTAGAGATGCAACAACAGCAACAGCGTTTCTTCTCGGAATTCGCGCGACAATTCACAAATCGCGATCGTGAGCCATCGTCAGCTAATAGACAGCAAGAGCCTCAGCTACGGACAGAACAGGTAGAGGTCGGTGCCACGCGCAATCCGACGGAAACCCAAATACGTTCATTGCCGGCTATAATATCGGACAGAATCAGTGACGGTTTCGGTAACGCGAGTGCCACGAAATGGTTTGCGACGCAGATTTTTGAATTCGGTGGTACGGAAGCAGAAAATATTAACGCGTGGATCCGTCGAGTTGACAGGGTGGCACAGATCCACGGCGCGTCGGATTGTGTCATCCTACTGGCAGCTTCCAGCAAGTTAATCAAATAGGCCAAATAATGGTACGACATACAAGATGGCCCTACCATTAAATTGTGGATGTGCCTAAAAAAAGAAATGATTAAAATTTTCGAAAGGCGCATGCCCTTTTACAAAACCATGCAGAAAGTCGAAGCCAGAAAATGGCTTATGAACAAAGAAACATTTGATCAATATGCAATGTCGAAACTGGAATTAATGCACGGTTTGGAATTACCGGTACAAGACTCTGTTCACCTGTTAATCGGAGGGATAACGTCAGGTTCATTGAGAGCCACTACGCTCTCGCTTGGAAGTGGTTCGATAGAGGATTTTCTGGACAGAATGCGCAACATTGCGGAAGTATGTGCGGATGTAGACAAAAAAAGTGCTTCGCACGTGAACGTGAACAAAACGGAAAATAAGTGTTGTCGAAATTGTGGTGGTTCGAGACACAGCCACAAAGATTGCCGTAGTGAATTAACGTGCTTCTATTGCAAGGAGAAAGGACATCGACAATTCGATTGTCCTAAACTCAAGGACAAGAACCAGAAGTCGACGTCGCAGCGGTCTCAGACAGTGATGTCGGTGGCAGAAGTAACGGATGACGAACCTGAAGGAGAGGAAGTGGTATTTGTGGCAGAGATAGTGGACAACGAATTAGAACTCCCAGAACCAACCGTCAAGGTCGACGGCATCTGCGGGGCGCCGTGCGAGCTGGAGGCGGTAATAGACACGGACAGCCCGGTCTCCTTTATTAAGGATAGTATTTACTCTGAATATGTTAAGTCTTTTATAAACGAATTAGAGCCGACGCCAAATTTGTAGATATGGCGTGTCAACCGTTGGAAATAGTCGGGGTCGTTACATTGAATTAGACATTCGCGGAACTCGCACGGCATTATTCGATCGAATAACGACCGACCATTTTGAACGGCAAGGATGGCCGGAGCAAATAGCCATTGCGGTCCTAAGTGCAGTCGAAGACGATACTCCAACTTCAGAAGATGCCGGCACAAGCGCTGGTGCTCTTACTCGAGGAACCGAATCTCAGCCAACCTCGCGGACGGCCGGCAGAAATTTGACGCGGCTGGACAGTCAAAACGCCATAAATGTACAGGAAATAGTGCAAGCGGTGGCACAAGTGCTAGAAGCCAGCCACTCTCGTTTAGGCGACGCGCATGAAAATTTTGAACTTGCGCGAAGGCTACGTACTCCTTCCTCAGCGAGTAATGATTCTCAACCTATCGCTTCGCATAATTGGAATCAAATAAAATTTACCGCAAAGTTAATACCCGCGTTTTCGGGGAAAGAAGACGAAAATGTCGTCACTTGGCTCGAACGGTGTACCAGTATTACGCGTTTATACCAAATACCAGACGAAACATTGATTTTGGCCGCCATTAATCAATTATCGAACCGTGTGTTAGATTGGTACAATCGACAGCCCGTTGAATCAGTCGCATTGTGGGAAGATTTTAAGTTTCAAATCCGCTCGTACTTCGAACGCAAAGAGTCGGTTACGATGACTCTCTCACATATCAACAATCGCGTGTGGAAAATGCGCTCGGAAAATTTTATAGATTACGCAGAGGATAAATTAAAGCTAATGCAATTTTTGAAACTAACTGAACGGGAAAAAATAGAGTTATTGGCGGATGAGATAAAAGAGCCTACATTAAGAAGATTCGCGTTAGATACACAAATCAACACAATTCCGGAATTTATAGAACATATTCGGAGAATTACGAAAGATAATATTCCGTTCTCGACAATAATGATCGCCGTTCTCAGTCTGAACAAACGAATGCTACCACTGAGAAGTTGTGTTCTCATTGTAAAAAATGAGACATTTAGTGCAGGATTACCGAACGGCAAAAATCACGTGCTTCCGGTGCGGTCAGATGGGACACTACAGTTCTGCGTGTCTTACGGCAAAAACAGAACCTCGGGCCACGCTGAATCATCTAGTTCAGGAGGATGCTATCGGATCAGGTGGAGTACCAGAATCTACAGAGGCCGCGTCAAACGTGATTGAGGATAGGACACCTTTTACAACAGTCCGTAGTCTGGGCCAAAAGGACAGATGAGAGTGAAACTGGCAGCCAGAGTTAGCAGCCAGAACGCTCAGGCCAGGGCCGAATAGGGTGTCGGGGCCCCGCATAAAAAAAAGTG
>QVNV01012286.1:0-14677 GCA_014825455.1 Pseudomyrmex pallidus
AAAAAAAAAAAAAAAAATTCCATTTTTTGAGATAAGAATAATGATATGCAAGCGGCTCAATAGCGTGTCTATGGGATACATACAAGCGATCTTTACTAAATAGAAGTACTGTGATTGCGCTATTATTTATATATAGTATTCATATTATTTATATTAATACTACTACTAATAATTACAAATTATTTATATTACTACTACTAATTAATTTTACACCACTATCATGCATTGTAAACTAAATAGCATATATATCTAGTCTAAAAAAGTAGGAACACACAGATATTATTTGTTTTATTTATATACAGCGTTTGCAGATAAAAAAAGCGTATATTTATTCTTGACAACAAATTTGTGTCTGAATTGATTTCTTCTTATTTATTTCATATTTTTATAAAAATTTCTATTCCACAGAACACGGAGTAATATATGTATAATTAAAAAAAAATATATATATATATATATATATATATATATATATATACATATTAAACTTTCTATTCGTGTGGAAAAAAATTTTTGATGTGGAAAAAAATTTAGAACATTCTGGTTTTCTGATAGTTTTTTAGCAGGAAGACAGAAAAAGGATATGGTGTAATGATTTTGTAACTTATTTTTTCTTTTCTCAGGTAGGTATAGTCAAGGTTTTTTTTTTCACATTTTAGGACACACAGGATGCACCCTTGGAATGCTATTCAAGCATGACCGTTGAGCATTCTAGGGTGCTTTGACTTAACTTACAGTACACTTACAGTACACTACAGAAAAAGAATTCTTTTCATATATGTTAAGAAAAAAGTGAATTGTAGATTTACTGCGTACTTAAGAGGGTACTGGATATCTACTATAGAGACAACCAAACCTAGTCATTTATTAGATCTACGAGCTTAGATTTTTTGAAAGATATTAGATTTATCTGGCAAAAAAAAAATTTTTCTTGATCCGAAGAACTTGGCCAACACAAGCGGATAAAAATCAAGGATAATAAAAATTTAAAAAATGATTTTATTTAAAATCTTCAAACCTTAATATTTTAAAACATTTTAGTTTTTACAACATTCCATGAGTGGATATAAAAAGCGTAGAAATTAAGAAGCATAAAAGCATAAAAATTAAGGAAACTGGAAGAGTAAAATGTACGCCGATGTGTTGATCAATTTTATTTCAAGAAATTAAATTTCAGATTTAATGTTCATATAATTTCCAGAATTTATTAAGCGTTCGCAATCTCGCTGTTTCGTAAATAATAAGTTTTTGTCTTTATTTTAAACGCAGAAAATTCATTTAAATTGTATTCGAGTCGAAAAAAAAACGCGATCACACGCGTATGATAAAATCTATTGTACGTAGTTATAAAACAAACTTATTTGCGATACCGATATTTGCAATAAATAAAACAAAATTCTTACCATTTCGGTTTCTTCCATAAGTGTATGAAAACGAACGAAGTTTATATATAACGCACTCAATTATGTATAAACGCAAGAAATCGTAAATTGATAATGTTTTTTTCGATTATTCAAGAAAAAAAGCACGAATTCATCACTTGAGAAATATCTTTGTCGTAAACTTAATTGAAACTTCATATTGAATACACAAAGCAGAATACACTAAAACTAAAATATTAACGTAAGGTGCACTATTTGCAATATTACGATGTCCAAGTGCACCCCACGTTGTAACCACGTGGCAACTACAAACGAAGCACACTACATGGTCTACTATATCTACTACTCTCGAAGCACGTTGCATGTAATATGAACTGCAGCAACTTCTTTCGCTCTCCAAGTAGCCTCCGGAGAGGTTGGTTGAAGAGATTCTATTGGTGCAGTATCCCACCATTCTCACCCCCACCCTACTGTCGCTACTATTGGTGTTCACACAATTGAAAAGGTGCAAATAGATGAGAAATAGAAAGGAAAAATTTCGTTGGTTTTTTTTTATCATAAATATAAAAAGTAAATATAAATAAATAATGTACTAATTTTTATTATTTTTTTCATAATTTTTTTGTTGACTTCCGTTCGTTAGGATCTTGTAGATTGTATATATATTTTTCTGTATATTTCTGCAATCGGTTACATTTTATAAACTACTCATTACCTAAAACAAACAAAATCTAGAAATTAACGTAGTGAGAGTTTCACTATGTCAATTTTTCCAATCTGTTAACACTGTTTAGAATAATTCGATTTTATTTATCAGTTGAAATATAATATACACATAAATAAATCGTTGATAAATAAATCGTTTTAGAGTCTAATAATTCAAATATAATATTAATTTCGTTTTAATGAGATGTTTCGTGTGTTAATAATCCCATTCATGCAATGAGCGAATTAGGCTGCTAAGTATATAATAAATTTCCATAACCATAGAAAAGCATTTTTTTTTATATCAAGAAAACTTTCACTAGAGATTATAATAAAATCTAAACTTAGGTGAGAACTCAGAAATGAAATATAATGGCACTTTTATATATAGCTCATGCACACTTAGAAATAAATCTTGAACATTGTTAAAACCAGAAATAGACGAACTAATAATTATTATGTATTGTTTTTTTTTTTTTTTTTATAAACGATAGAAAATGGTATGTAAGCTGTAAATATTAATACAGCAAGCAAGGCAAACAGAAATTATTTCTACAAAATAATTTCAAATCGACAATTTTAATAAAACTGTTATCTCGAAACGTGTATCTTTATATCGCAAATATATATTGACATTTATATACAATATATGTATTTTTTTTTTTTTTGGTAAGCCTTATGCTCACTACCAGACGTGACAGAACGAAGCGAAAATTAGAGCTCACTCATGATAGCATGAGTTATTTAATTTGCCAATTCATATTTCAATAATATATTCTAAACTGAAGCTATAGTCAACAAACTGTCTCACCTTCGGTATATTACACAGCCTTTCTCGCTCCTCCACATCTAACTGTAATTCATACATACTATTCAAACAATGTCCGTTTTTAGTATGTAAAATTATATGTATTAGATGTCGCGCAAGGAATAGGATTTGTAACAATTATAAACGTGTTAGAAAATCAAATATATGAAGAATAATTATATATTGTGAGAAAAATGTTACATATTAAACAACGAATGACACGCGAATTAACTCGCAAAGATATTAGTTGGATTAAATTAAATATTAAATCTGATTTGCATTTCCTATATACACATATTACTGTTTCTTTTACTTATTTCTAAATAAGATCTAAGAAAGAGTAATCTATATGTATAATACAAGAAATACACCAGTAACACGAGATAAACTAACATGGAAATTAGTATGTGGGTACATATACATGTACATAACGAAATTAACTTATATGTGGCTTTTGAAACAAAAAAGCAAGCAATAAATTCTACACTTATTGCAAGAAATACGAATGAGAAACAACAATCATACTCACAGAATTGTTCTGGGAGATTGTGTCCACCTGCTGCATGTTGTCTTCGTTTCTGTAACAGACAAAAGACACCCTATAGCAAGATTAATTTATATAAGATGAAAAATAGAAAAAAAGCAGAATCTATATTGTGTTAGTTAGGTCGCATGACATGTACATGACATGCTTGTACCGAAGCATTTTGTAAAAGTATATTTTTTTTAGTTTTACAAGAAAAGAAACAAACTTGATGAAAGTCAATCCTATCTGGTGAACTATATTTGACATTCCATTTTAATACTTTTTCATTCATTACTGTCTCTAGAAATGAGGATTTACTGAATTTTTATGAATGTTTTCATAACTTACAGATAAATTTTTATGTATATTCTAGTATTTCTTATGCATTGTGCATGTGTGTCTTATAATCATCTACTCCTAATATTTTATACAATTTTTTAAATCCATTTTGCTTGAAAGTGTTATGTGTCATATTGTTTTTATTAATCATTTGTACCAATGGCTGGTCCATTCCCATCATAATAAACTTCTCACCTACCTTTCCGACATATATGATACATAAATGCTATGCAGCAGGTAACTGCTTTACGCTGATGCTTGACGGGCATTCATCAACAATTGAGATGGCAAGTACATATTCTGATTTGAGCATGGCAGCTCATTAATAGCTCGCCAACACGAGTGCGCTGCAACTGGGAAGATTGGTACCGAGGAGGCATAACACTACTCAAGTCTACCAAAAGGTAGCACTTTGAATGTCAGCCATGTATACTGCAGAGAGACTCCGTACCTCCAGGCAAGACTCGTAACATTAGCAACATCTGGATAACATAACAATAGGACCCCATATTGTAACAACCCCAAAAAAATTGATTCATTACTTTAGAATGATGTAACACATTGAGAAATATATGTGTGTATATATATATATTCTCACAAAGTTTGTATATTAACATATCATGCACAACTGAATCTAGCAAATACATGCTGGGAAAACAAAATCTATTTCTTTGCTGTATACATTACTATATATACGTATGTTAAATTACATTAAGTCAAATATGTGTGAATTACTTTGTAGTTCTCTTTTTGTGTAACCTTCTATATTGTGAAAAATATGTGATTAATGTACTACTCTCTCTGTCAAAGTGAATTATATTCTTTATGTAAGTAGGAAAATTGATAATGTAAATAACATGTAACTTGTAACACACAAAATAATAAATAATTCACTATTTCAAAATATTTTGTCAACTTTTCTTTCTTTTGAAGTTGATAACATGGTCGCTATTCTTGATATATTTTATTACTACTTTTTTGACAGGCTTTTTTTAAAAGCTATTTCTAGAAAGATACATAATTTTAACAACAAATATTCTTATCTATATATGTACATATGTATATAAACTAGAGACTATTATTTTGCATGATGTTAATTCTTAGTTAAACAGTTAATTGAAGATACAAACAGGAAGTAATAAAGAAAGATGACAGATTAACCAGACATTACTCACACAATTTGATTACAACTTAGTGTCAACTTCAAAATATGAGACAACTCAGATCTGTTTGAACTTGAAAAGCTGAATGCAAGATTCAGCATACCCTATATCAGTTTGTTCAGTGGCCAGGACAGGCCAAAATGGAAAGTTTGACAAAAGTGGCACAAATAAGTGGTACACTGGTATAGAAAGTGACATAGCTATTAAGATGCAAAATTGGCGGTGCAAGGGAAGATCATCACATATCGCGTCGGTGGCGACTGTTGAATTGCATCCATGTGCGAGCACAGCTTGCAGATACGACGAGAACAGTCCCGTCGCGGGCGATTTGCGCCATGAAGAAGCTGCAGCGAAACTAGGTGTATATCAAGGGCAGACAGATAAGTGATCTCGCGCTTGGCTCGAACAGGTGCTCCCTGGTCGAAAAAGACGTCTGTGGTAGGAGAGGAGAAAGGCGATATCCACGGGCGAGAGATGCGAAGGAGAGAAATAAGCGCAACGATGAGAGACCACGACAGCGAGTCGGTGGTAGTGGTACGGCGGCGGCGGCGACGACGGCGGTAGTGGCGGCAAACAGTAAAGCGGCATTGATGATAACGACGTTGACGACGACGATGATGAGGATAACGACACAACAACAGTCGGGGAAACAGGAAGAAGCGGAAAACAAATAGAGGAGAGATCGGTGCGGGGGAAGATCAACGGATCCGCGCCCAGCCGACGCACAACAAACACGGGGCCAAGCCGCCGCGCGGACAACTCAACCAGCCCGAGAGCGGGCAAGCGTGGCGATTGGCGCCACGGTGAAAGAGAGAGAGAGAGAGAAAGAAAGAGAGAGCTATTATGACGCCGTGGGGAATTGTGACGGCGGGCCCGCGATACAGGCCGGGTAAACGGGATTTTCGCCGTGCCGCGGAAATCCGGACCTGTCTCTCTTACCGGACATTGGATTCGGCGTAGGTCTCAACATGGCGGGTATGCTCGTTCGAGAAAGAAAGCTCCCAAGGGCCCGCCGCACGTCGCGCCGCGCTCATGGCACCCGCCGCCGCCGCGATAGAATACGCGGCCACGCGCGTTCACTTCCCTGGCGGCCCACCCGGATACGCCATACCACGGCGTTATCCGCGATCGTCTTACCTGATCAGAGATGATCCACTTTCCAGCAGGAACTCTATTCGCAAAACACTACCACTACGGCTTCGGGCACCTCGCACTACGCTTTCTCCCTCGCTCGTTAAGTTTGGTTGGTCGGTCGGTGTTATGGCCGCCGCGCGAGTAGTGCCCCACCGTGTATCTCTCTCACTAACTCACTCTCACTCGCGGGAGCGCGAGCGCTCGGTTCGCATACGCGACGAGATATAACGCGAAGACGCGGGCTACACTCTAGTCCCAAGTACTTAACGCGTTTCACTCGGCGCGTACGTCTTACGTGACACCGACACTCGTTTCAATAATCCGCGTCGCGCCCCGTCGACACTTTTCCGGAGCTACGCGCGCTCGAAAATCCCTCCGTGCCCATGACGAGATCTCAAGCTAACGATCGCATCAGCAACAATGGCTACGCGTTCTTCGCCGAATGAAATGGTCCTTTTCCGTCGTTCCTCTACGCGCGACCTATATATATATAGTAACTCCCTCCACCGTTCGTTACCACTACGAGTCATGCGAAGCCAATCGGATGGCGAACCGACTGGAATCCCGCGCGTCTTTTGAACAGGAAACGTCGTCTGCCGGTCTTCGGGTTATTAGCCTCGTGAAAAGCTTCTAACGACAACAGAAATCGTCCGATTTGACGTCGACTCTTTGATGTTTTCCGCTAATTTATGCCTAGCCGCGAACACAGGCTAGAGATCGACAGGCTAACGGCAAACCGGTACCGGCGGGAGACATGGACGAGCGTGCGTTCGTGAGAACTGAAGGATTACTCCTGATGAGTCTGTGATCTGGTACGAAAAAGGACGAAATAGAGGTGTCAACTCTGAATACTGGCGACATTTATTACACTCAGAGTACACAGTAGATGATATGTAGTACAGTAATCAGAAATACTTTATTTGGTAGAAAGATGTACAAGTTCATTAACCAATCTAGAAATTAACGGTTAATTTCCATCGTTTCGTGTTTCACCCATAATGCACTTGTGTCAAGTAGACACGACAAGGTCGATGATTAATAATAGTCGTATAACAAATAAGAGTTTTTGTATATATATTATATGTATATATACATATATTATATATATACATATACACGCGAAATTTTTTATCGCGCCGAAAGCGCGCGAACTCTCGGGAACCGACACGGGAATTTAACCAAATCGCCGCTGTTGTATCGAGTGTGTGAAAACGGTCCGATTCCACGATTCTGCTGTTACCACGCGACGCATCATGGGAAAGCGCAAGACGCAAAATCCATAATTACGCCACTAACGTACCGAGAACGGCGTTCCGATGATTGTTTTTCAGGGACACGTTGCAACAAATGGGGAGTTAAACCGACTCGAGATGCCGCCGACGGGCACGTGGCCGGGCGCCTTTCCGCGTGTAGCGTGTTTCACCGTGACGTCTACGTCGTCATCGATGTTCTGTATCGAATTCCGTTAGGTCCCGTCCAACATGGCGGCACGAGCGATTGACCTTTGCCTCGAGTCGTCGTATTGGCCTTGAGAGATAGCGCGAACGGAACGCGAACGTCAAACAACAGAGAAACACATCGATCTCGCGGATCAACGACGCGACGCTCGTTTACGAGGGAGAACGCGCGAATTAAGACTCACGTTTCGCGAACACGTGGAGCAATATAATCGTCGACACATCAGCAGATATCGTGGACTCGTGACACGGCACAACTACGAAAGTCAAATCAGATATACCGAGCACAACGACAACCAATTCTTGTCACCAATAATAGCATGCTCATGTAGAAATATATCGGTAATTTCGTATGTAACTAACGTTTTGTCAATCAGTTCATGTGCCGTCGAAGGATTCCCTGGATCGCAGATCGACACCGACGTGCACGTCGACGACGACGCAGCGGCGGCGTCGCCAACGCCGAGGCACAAAATGGCGATTGGATTCGGAAACGTGCGTGCACTTTGATCACAAATATCTGATCAACTCTCACTCTACGGTCGATCTCGACGCGGTGCGCGAACTCGCCGCTCGCGGTTTCGGCGGCTTATCGCGACTTGCGAGACAGCGCGACGCTATCTATCGCGCTTTATACTGGCGGAATCGTCATGTATTCTCGACAGTGAGGAGAAAACCCACCGCACGTCACGTCTGCATTGATGATGCAATTGAATACGAAAGTCAATTCAGAGTCAGAACTGTCGTACTACCACACACGCGCGCAATTTATGCCGTACAACTGCGCGCTTCGCGACACTTGCGACTCTTCGGTTGATACTTAAGCTGCTGTTTTCACGCCGAGAGTTGTCACCGATTGGGTCGCGCTTTTATCGCGTCTCCGCACGGACCGGACGACCAATCATTAACCACGAACCAATATTGATGAGTCACTGTGATTTCGGGCTCATTCCAGAGTTGCACCAGAGAGCGAGATAACAGTAAATCGTTATCTGTTTTTAATGACTTGATATTTGATCTACACCAGAAATATCAAAGGGTCCGGAAACGTCCCATCAATCAGCTATATATAAATAAAACTATAAAGAAACTTGTGTTTTCTTATATATTCTTGTGGCAAATAATTTCTATTTTTCCCACAGTACTACGTCGATCTTATCCTGTGCGACACATGTTCAAAAAAGACTTTTACAAGCAATGATAAATGAGAGAGAGCGTTGTTTTTTCTTTAGATTTGAACTTACACAGAGGACACAATCTACGCATGTATTGTGCCTTTACGTGTTTTAGAGAAAAGAAAAATCTTTTGTTATAAATTCAAAAATATAACAAGAAACAATGTATCAAAAACTAACGTAAAAACACGTTAAATATGTAAATAAAACTTTCTGACGATGGATAACGCAAAAATAAAAAAACGTAACAATTAATAAGTTTGCAACTTAAAAGTATTTGAAAATCCTCTTCTTTTTTCTGAAGAATTCAAATCTTATAAAAATTTTGTCTGCGTTACATTATGAGTACTTTTACCAAAGAAATTTTATGAGTTTGTATATCGTTTCGACCTTAATTAGTTTTCTCATCAACCAAGAAATATTGTGTGGCACAAATAGTAATTGAAAACATTATTATTGATCATCTTATTATTTAATGAGATATTCTATAATGTGCAGCTTCAAAATAAAATCGAATCTGAAATACTTTTTAGTGATGCGAATTCCTTAGAAGATTTTTGTCACAATGTTCATAAAAGATACCGAAGGTGCAGAGCATTTATAAAAGATGCCGTTTGTAAAAGACATTATGTTTATAGTTTGAACCAAACTTCTTGCAATATTTGTTATGAACTATTTTTTCTTGCCGGTAAAGTCAAAATTTGTTCTTAAAACATACAACATAGTTAATAACAAAGATTTTCGGGAGAGTATAGATGCTACAAAACAATATATAAGATTATTCTTTCATCTCCCTTTGCTTACTTATCAAATAAACTGCATTCTGTACATATTTATCGCATCATCATGTTTTGATAAGTAATCGATACGATTTAAATCAACAGAGATGTTATTAAGTAAATATAAAAAAATTCCCTTTCCGGAAAAACGTGAGTCTCCCAAACCCATTCAAAAATTGCGCATCGGCATCTAGTAAAAATTAGGTTTTTTATAAAACGTTTATATCTTCGAAACACTAGAGATTTTTACAATTTTTCTTATCAACGCGGAATTGTTCAAACTTTCGGGTCGAAAAAAAAAAAAAAAAACAAACTTGAAACAATATTGACTTTTCGCGGAGATATTTGATTTTAGAGATAAACCGTAGGTTTCAAAGTCTGTTCAACTAGTCTTATTTTTTATTTGTTCACAAAAAGAATGTTGCAAGTTCGGAATTCCGTCGATATGTCGGACTATTGGTACAAAACGTCGTAAAAATAAGTTCGAATCTAAAAAGAGAAAAAAATGCAACAGAACGATTTATTATTCTTGGAAGAAGAGACGAGTTTTCCGGTCGTTTTTTGTGAAACCTTCAACTGTCATCCCCTGTTGAGCTGTTCACCAGAAAATGACGGTTTCTCTTGAAAAAAGCTCAATCATTATTTCCCACAAAAAAAATCTCAAGCAACACAATAGAATTCTTTGCTATACTATGCTGACAATAAGCTTTATTACTTTTTATTTGAATGCAAGTCATAAATTTTAACTTTTTTAAAAACAGTCCGCATTTTTCACTTTTAGGTTCTTTTATGCTTGACCGGATGCATAACCGTTTTATAAAAATCTAATTTTTCCTAGATGTACAAGTTTTGGATGGGTTTGGGAGACTCACCATTACTTATTCTTACAAAATATTTTAATGCATTTTTTCGACTAAAATTTCCAACCGAAAATTCTTGAGTTAACTTTCTCACGTTTTCTCTTTTGTTTTCGAGACTTTCTCATCTCTACTGCTACAATTATTTATTCAATAAATTTATACATAAGTATGAAATTTGTAATTGATTGAATTTGTAAAACAATTATAATTTTTCTATTACATGACAATCTCATATCTCGTTAGCATATAATAAAGTTTCTTTACAATTTAAAGCTATTTTATAAATTTATGATATTGTTTTAGTTCTATGAATTTTTTTCAAAAGTAAAACAATTTTGTATGTGCATTACGCGACCGTCGCATAATGCACATTGTGTCGCTGAAATGAGTAGAAATAGAGATGCAAAAAAATAATAAATTTTTCTTTCATTTTTCTTATATTTATCAGTTTTTGAAGCGCATATTTTACAAATTAATGTGTACATAAGCTTGCTTATATATATATTATATATATATTATATATATATATTATAGCTTGCTTATATATATATTATATATATATATAATAGATATATCTATAAGCAAGTATATATACACATATTTTATTATGTATACCAATGTTTATGTGTAGCGTTAGAGAACTCCCCAAACTTCTTCAAATGCTGTGCATAACTTGCTACATGTAACAGCTCCTGATAGAGGATAATTACTGATCGAGAAGATGTCTTCTGTATAATCAGTTTTGACCTAGAAAATTGCATAAGAGTCATAAAATATATTTTGTAAGAGATTAGAATATAGAATTTGAGGGGACGCAAAAGTTTAACATTAATTTTTAGTAAGAATTAAATATTACTTGGCCATGTGCCATAGCACCAACAACAATAGTAATTGGATCTTCGGGAGGTACAATCTCACGTGGATTTATCACTTTATTTGCATTGAAAGACATCAGTATTTTACGACAACCGACTGGCAAATGATCGGACACAGGATTTTTAATTACTTTCAGAAGCTTCATTGGACCATCGGATGCTCTAACACTGTATTTATGTAAGAGTTGTACTGTAATAAAACATTTATTAAGAATATCTAATACTAGTGTCCAAAATAAAATATTTATAAGAACAAGATATTTATAGAAATAAAATAATTTATAGAAATCTTTAAATGTATAGAGAGAAAAAGAAAGAAAGAGAAAAAGAAGAAAAGTTTTGATAAACAGAATGGATTTAGTTTTGTAAGAATCGATATTCTGGAATAAAGATGCATGTGATTAAAGAAATAAAAAAAGAAAACAAGAAACTAAAGTAATGATATAATTGATACAAAAATAAGAGTTGATAAAAGAATGAGAAATACAAGGTGTAATGTTAAGTTATAAGAACATTATTAAAAATTAATTTGATCAAATATTTCATAAAAAATTTCATTTTTAATGTTTAATTTCCGAATTTAACACTTTTTTCGATTTTGCACGCTGTAGAAAACGAGTAACTCATGTTCAAGTAGAAAAAAATTTACGACCTAAGATTCCAATGTAAATGCAACCACAAAAAAACCCGGACGTTACGGTCTTTACCTCACGCTGTGAGCTTCAAGCTTTGTATTAAATACAAATGAATTGGGAAATGAAAAAAGTACCTAACTTAGTTAGAAACATAAATGTCTGTAAGAACTCTGGAAAAAACTTGATATAGCCAAGATTTGTATTAAAAAGCATTTAGTTAATTTCAACTTAATTTTTATTTTAATTTTATTTTATTATACTTTTAAAATTTATACTATTAGAATATTTATAAAAAAAATATATGTATCTAGTTTGTATTCATACTATATATACTCTAACTATACATATATATTATATACATGTTTTGTTACAGTTGACCATAGTCGACCAAGCAAAAAAAATATTAAAGAGCTTTCTAAATGTTATTCTAAATGTTGTTTTATATTATTTTTATGTCGCAATACAAATAAAATTAAAGAAATATTTATTTGAAACAATTTAGTAATTGCCATTCTGTATTTTAATTTGAACTTGATGTGTTATTTATGCAAAAATGATCAGGGTCTGAATTAACACACTAAAATAAGTGTTAGAAAGCATATTAATAATATAAAATAATAAATTATCTAATGTTTTTATACTAATAAATTATTTAATGTTTTTTACTTTTATATAACATTATAGAAAAAAAAAATTTGTTTATGCTTACCCATCAATCCAGCAAATCGTTTAAATGTCCTAGGTATCCTGGTTTGTGGATTGATTTCTATCAATACATTTTTTTCTGTGTGTACATAAACTTGTAACAAACCAGCTCTATTTAACGGACTGTCCATCAGCATTAACAAACATTGATGAGTAATATCTGGTCTACATGAGCCAGGATCACGATTGTTTTTCTTTAGAATATTTGTGTGATCATCACAATTTAATAGCTCAAAAGTGCTTCCAACCTGATACAATATATTAATGCAATAGCAATAAGTTAAAACACATTAACATCAAATTGTTTGCTGTTTTAATTGTAAATTATTAAATTTGCAAAAATCTATTTTCAGAAAGATATAATATAAAATCATTATAAAAACTGAAAACTGATGCAGAAGTACATTATAAAGTAATAAATATGAAAGAAAAATATATGAAGAAGTTGAAATATGAATATTGGATTCTCCTTATTTTTATTTGAACAGTTATTGCAAATTTATCCTCAGAATAATAAAATATTAAAAAATTATCATTGTAGAAAACTAAATCTACAGAAGGAAGCTCTTTTAAATGTACAAAAATGAAAAGTAACACAGACAAAATAACCTTACTTTTACAGACTCAAGTTGAGAATTCTCTAAAACAACAACGAGACGTTTTTCTTGATTCTTGATCAGAGAATGCAAATGGCTCGGCGCTGGATCATATTCGTAGTCGTCGTCACGCTTCTTCCTCTTTTGTCCCATTTTGCACGTTCTACAACTGACTCTCAATTCATTAACTCACACGTGAATCGTCAAAACAAACCTACTATGGTCACGTTCGAAAACACCACTTGTGTACACCTGAGCGTCTCATTCTATCTTTGTTTTATATTCAATGAGCAATAAAGATAAAATATACACTAGTGGTGTTTTCGAACGCAACCTATATAAGAATTTGTGTATGTAGGTTAGTCAGATTTCTAATTTACCAGAAATGTATAAGCAAAACAGTATCTACCGTAGATAAGTTAAAGCACGAGTTTATCTTCTGAAATTTGCTACTACTATCGACACAAGACAACTTACCGATCGACAAAATGGCTGCCGTCGGCCATACTCCAATAGGCTGTTGTCACATTTGCGACAAAATATCTGGTAAATAAACAAAACGCACGTAATATTAATTATTATTATAATAATATAATAATCTTTTTGTTATTGCAAGACAATAGAAAATTTGTAATGTTTTAAGTTTTGTGTATAACAATTGATAGTCGTATTTCATAAGTATTTAAACACATTTTATATAATGAAATATGTAGCACTTATTGCTGAATTTTTATCGTCTTGCTTGAATTTGAAATAGTGAAATTTTGTGCATTGAGCAATTTGTAAGACGTTCTGTTTCAAGAAATATAAAGAAAATCGACAATACGCCGACGTTATTACACGGGGTTTTATATTACTTTATCTTCTGAAACCAAATCCTTTACGACGGCTCTTGGTATCGACGAGCAATTGCGCTTGTCTCTTTAACGCGTTTCGTGATGGAATGTCCTCTTCGTCCTCCGAAAGAGGAACAGCCGGAGTCGCGCAAGACGGAAATCGCGGAAATAATGGCTTGCCATTTTTCTCACGCGTTGTTTTGCCTTCTGCCGAAGTTGTGGCGATCGACATTGTTTCTAACTGAAAACAAAGAGAAAGACGACATTCTGATCGCTTCCATAAAAACGAGCGTTGAAGTGCCATTCACATAAAAGAAATTACGAAAATGCACGAAAAATCACGTGTGTAAAAGACGTAATAACAGCATTGTAAACATCCAAACCGAATCCAGCCACAGACATACGTTTGTTTACAATGTTCTACGTGCTGGTCTGGTGTTTTCGTACAAAGCTAAAGAGCTTCTGTTTGTTTATGCAGATATACACAGTGTTGCAACACGAACCAACCTTGTCTAATAACGTTTCATCGATTGTCTCGATATATTTGTCAGATGTGTTGAGAACGTCAAGTCCCTCGTTGACTTTGGCGTTTAATAATTCGAGAATTGCTAAAGTATCGTCCATTTTGACATCTTCAAGTAAAGGAGTGTCTGTAACGTGCTAAAAATATGATTTTTTAAATAGTACGAGTTAAGTAATTTT
>QVNV01012287.1:0-38710 GCA_014825455.1 Pseudomyrmex pallidus
CGAACATTCGTTATTATCATTTGTCAGATGTATACGCCAAAACAAATGCGAACAGAACATTCGATTTGCATTCGGATCGGTTCCCTCATGAGACGGTACATCAAAGAAAATTCGTGAGCGATATGGACGCGCATACGTGCTGTTCGCTGCTGTTCGCTATTGCAACAAATGACTTCAGAATACGAACACGAATGTTAGAACGTTCGCGCTCGCTGTTCGTTCGGTGCTTGTTCGTAGATGTATACTCAGCTTAACAAGCTCGTGCAAAGAAAGACCTTTTTTGTTTATATCGTTCTTTTGTCGGAAGAATATCTGTTTATATTTAATATAAAAAAAGAAGTTATTAATATCATTTTGTGTATAGTTCAGATTTTGATATTTGAATTTAATTTTTATTTGGAAAAAAATACAATGAAAAATATAAAGATGTATCTTGAAGCAATATTTCTTGTAGTTTATACACAAAAAAATCATCAATTTCTTATATTCAAGTAAAATATGATCTTGAAATTTGCACAAAATGTGATTTGTGGCAATGTAAATGTTTTTATCACGAGTATGTTCAATCAGAATAATAGAGCAAATATACGAGCACGTATATTTTGCTACTTTTGGATACAATAATTACGCTCACGCAACTGTGCAGCTCATTAACTTTTTTTTTCACTTTCTATTGCCGTCATCGTCGCAGGTCCATTCACCGATCTTGCCGACCAAATAATGCGCCACTTTGAGTATCTATTTGTGCATTCCTCACGTTTGTATTAAGAATGCGCGTATGCGTGTATGTATATATGAAAGGAGACACGAGAAACGACACACCGCAGAACGGTGCGCAACAAAACAAACGAGAGAGAAGAGGAGAAAGATTGTCTTTCTTTCTTTTTTCTTTCTTTCTTCTACGCACGTGTGAGTAGTATAGAAACGTACATAAGGGGAAGGGAGAGAGAATTTTCTGTTGCAAACGTCTTTGGATGCATCTGCCTCTTAAGTTCGATTAACGCGCGAGCGCTATGGATATAAGTCGCAACTCCCTTGTAATTAGAGAGTTTATCCTTTCTCAAAAAAGCTTTTTGAGAGATTTTACTCTTAAAATAATTTATAAAATACAGAAAAAAATTATATCCATAAATAAAATATAATATTGTATGAAAAATACGTTATATTATGTACTTCTAAATTACGTATTGAGACATAAGACGTGAAATTAATGTATTCAGATTAAAAGATAGATACAATTTTATCTATTTTAAGTCAAAAATAACTAAATAAATCGTATGTTTACGTGCCCAACAATAGGTTTATCATTCAGTATGTCAAATATGTGTATGCTTCACAAGAGAAAATACTCAGCTCAAAATATATGATCTGCTGATTTGCAGGCAAAGTTTGTTCTGCTTTGCAAGAAGAATTATATTCTTGAAAATTTCAATTTTTAAAAATAATAAAAATTTACACTCATAAAATATAATAAAATATTAATATATATTTAAATATATTTATTCTGCAAAACATCCAGCAAATCGGCTCTTATTACCTGCGAAATTTCATGGCTAGTTGTAAACTGTACGAGCCTTCAATTTCTTCATTAATTATATTCTTGTATCAAAAAAGGACAGGCATATTTAAAAGTGTAAGTTTATTGTAAATATCAAGTAACAATATGAGTAACAACAGTTTTTCAATGTTCGAACGTTCAGATGTGACCGTTTGAATATTTGAAATCAGGGATAAAAGAGTAACTAAATATGTGTCGAGGCAGAGTTGTAAAAAGCAATAGAGTTACAGAAAAAAAAAGTGATTACGCTAACTACTCTGCAAATACTTAAGTGTGTAATGTACAGATTTTTTTGAACAACTAGTCACTATTATCTCGGGAAGATTGTTTTTTACATAAGAAAGATGCAGTCTACAACGCATCGCTCTCCGATACACGATTATAGAGTTAGTAATCCCGGTACAGCTTTTACATATCTCTAGTTGATGACAACTAGATAGCTTATCGTTTAAAGTCGAAGTGCGCATATCAAGTACAAGATACGGCCATCTTTTTCTCATTGTCTTATTCCTTACGTTCGGCGATTTTACTCTCTTGTGGTGAGAACTTCGTCTGCTGTTGCTGCTGTGTGTGTGTGTGTGTGTGTGTGTGTTGTACGCTATATATGCTTTACGGTCGTTTACACGAGCGATGGAATGCATCGACGACGCCGCACACAATCGCTCGCGCACTCGCGCAAGTGAGGAGCCGTTAATGAATCTTGCAGTTTCTTCGACCGTATGTGTTGAGCTCGATATCAGTAACGTAAAAAGAAAAGGCGACGGATTGACGGAAGACGAACTGACCGAACGGGGAACGAGATTTAAAACTCAGCTCTTCTTTTTCGGATGAAAGAGAGAATGTGAGCAAAATAGGTGTTCAAATCGGGAGTGCAAATTTGTGACTATTTATGACTATTTGTGTTGCGTTTTTTTATCTCTTTAAACAATCAAATTTGTGAGATTTGAAAATTGAAGATAACAAGAAACTTTGCGAAAGTGACTTTGCTGTCTAAAAAGATCGATACAATATATTTTTGTGACAATATAGTTTTGTTAAAATTATCTTTGATTTTTGGTAAAATTTAATTCACACACAAAATATGTTTGTTGAATATCGGGATCTTGCGTGCTACATGCTTTAGCCGTTTGTAAGTCTTCACATATTTTCTTTCGATTTTTTTTTTCTCATACGTGCCGCAAGAGACAGAGAGAAGTATCGGTGCCAGCAGGCCCAAAGCATGCCGATACCGGCCGATCTCACGAGAAAGAGAGAAAGAAAGAGACGGGAAGAGCAAAAGAGAATGAAAGAAGACCAAAGCCGCCACTACGCCAGTACACGGTTGCAGCTCTGTTTGGCAGCAGTCCGCTTCTGAGAACTAACGGGTCCTGCCTCTTTCTCTTGCGGCCCTTTTCCCCACCACATGCGGCAACACATCACATACTCCCCTCCGCTACGTTCGTTTATTCCCTTTCTCCCGCGATACGTGTATTATTGCGCCTGCGTTAGCGCTTCTCGTTTGCATTGCTCGCGAACGGACCGATCGTCGCGCTGCTTTGGCGCGTCGTGCGCAGTAGCGAGTGCGCATTTGGCGTCTGCGCACTAGTGCAAGCGTGATGCGTTACCGATCGTTCTCAGTGTAGCACGGGCCATCGTGTGTGTAGGTTGTGTTTTTGTTAATTGGTGCAAACAATTTTTACTACGTGATCTTTTCGTTTTTTTTTTTTTTTTTTTTTTTTTTTTTTTTTTTTTTTTTTTTTTTTTTATACGATGGAATATCGATTATTCTTTTCCTTAGTATATAGAAAGTTAAGTACAGAAACGCGTATAATATCGGCACATGATTTAAAAACAAATGTCGATAAAATAGCAGTGAAAATGTCGCTAAAATATAAGGATTTGAATTTAAATGTGTTATCGTCCTGCATTTGCGAAAAGAGCAATTGTAGAAACGCAGCGCATATCGTACAGACACATAAGTGTAGAACAATGAAGAAGAGATTGAAAAAGTCGAGGACGTTTGCTGACTCAGATACTCCACAAATTCTACTCGAAGAAACGATATGCAGAGTCAAATTTATTGCTTAAAATTCCTACTGATATGGAAATGTGTGCTGAAATGTTACTGCGTGGGAAGAAGCGTGGAATGCCTTCAGAATCTTTCGTTCGTTGCCCGTTACGAGAAACATAATAGTCTTTAAACAGGTTATTAACCGAGCGGCCATATGACAATCGAATATCGGCGTCCATGCGGGTGACGAAACGACGCGCGTATCCTTACGGATCGCGTGCATCTAGACTCTGTTGATACAAAAACTGTGTAACAGAACCGCGTGCTATGTCTATCGTATCTTTGATGGCTATAACGAAGAAAATCCGCTGGCGTTTGTCCGCAAAAAACAATTTTATTTCCATTATTTGGGTATTTTTCAAGAAAGAACTAAAACACAAAATAACGGATCAAAAAATTCGCCGTGTTCCACCATTCCTTCTGCCATTGAGGTGATCATAATGGCCCTCGTAGTGCGGTCACGCTACGCTACGGTGCGCCATAGTGCGGAGACTTCCGGTTCGCTACAGGAAGTGAAACACACGTGTTCCTCGGGGCGTGTGTGTTCCCATAATACGATCTGATCCTTTCCCCTTCTCTCCCGTCCCTCCTCTCTTTATTCCTCTTTTACATCGTTCAGCTTTTATTGTACAGTGCGTTACATATTCGGCAGCTCTCAGGAAAAAGACACACATCTATCGTGAAAAATGTATTGATCATTTCGTTTGTCTCATCAATCAAAATATACGTGAGAAAAAATGAAGCGGACTCAGGCGCGCTAGGAAATACACTATTCTTCAGCGTTAATATATCCATCGAAAACAGCACGTAAGAAGCGATTCTCTTATTATCTAACATCTAATAAAACTTTTTGACAGTTTCTTTACTTAGCATTTGATTTTTTTAGAATTTATATGCAAAGCATCAGTTTGGAATTTATTTGCAAAACGTCAAACTTTCTATTTTAAGTTACCGAGCTTAAAAAAACTCGAAGAAAAGTATTACGTGTTTGATGAATTTAATTACAAAATTGTTTAAGTATTAGAATGCAAAAATTAGGATTCTTCTTTTTTTGTTTTTTTTTTTTTTTTAATCAAAGTGTCAGTTTTGTTTCATTAAATGATCAAATTTGCATTGCATTTAGTTATGAGTCTATTATTGTTTAAGAAAATATGAACTTCTCTCGAGTATATGTAATTTTTTTATTATTTTGAATAGATTAATAAACGTGTTTTTGTATTTATTCATTTGAGACATAGTAACACTATGTTATATATATAGATCTTGGTATTTTTTACAATGGAAAATATTTTTGTTTTTATTTGCTGTATATGCACCTGATTGATTTAACTACAGATTTTTTTTATGTAGACACGTTATTAATGCGTTATGAATGATTTTTCGACGTTGCATTCATATTTCCCGATATGAATCACAAGCAGAGGTGCTCAACTCATGTTATTGATTTAATTTTCAAAGAATTAAAATATATGCATATAACTATGTGTAGGTTTTTCTACAGATTATATTATGGAAACAGGTTCTACTGGACATTGGTAGAATAATAAAAGTATCATAATCGGCTCGGTGTATAAAGTATTAATGTTATTTGCTTCTTGCATTTACAAAGTTTTTTGCTTGTAACTTCGCGCGCTTGTAACTTCGCTAGTGAACAACTCAGCGATGTTTCTCTTATGCTCATCGCATTCCTGAATATCGTTGTCGTGCATTTTGACGCATTTGCTATCTTGCATAAGTATTAATTCTCTTTATACATCTTTGCATAATTTTCAAAGAGTTCAAATTCCGAATACTCTCTCTCTCTCTTTCTCTCTCTCTCTCTCTCTCTCTCTCTCTCTCTCTCTCTCTCTCTCTCTCTGTGTGTGTGTGTGTGTGTGTGTGTGTGTGGACACGTGAAAATAATCTTTGTTTTGCGATTATAAGTGCATTATATGCTTTTTTCACGCGTATTATTTCATTGGAAATTAAACTCGTCATTGCTGATTTCAATTACTGTTTATAGATAGAGTATAACTGCTCATTCTCTTTTTGTTCTTTTTAAGAGTAGAACCAACTGTTGATTCTATACATAAGCATGTGTATATGTTTCTTTTCTTATAAATCACATATTAGTAAAAGTGTTTTTCTGTTATGTGTGTACAGTATTACGTAATTTTTTTTTTTTTTTTTTGTTTTCCATGGTCAGCCAAAAGCTCTTCGAATTTCACTTCGAATTTAATTGTAAACGAGAGTCGAAACTGTTTAACGAGTGCGGTCAGCAAACATGTGAGAATTTGTTGTTTCATACAAAGTCCTAACTTTATTCCACGTGCCCTCAAACGTTCCTTTTCATCTTCTGTGTTCGTAAAAGTTCAATCGCTTGCGTACATTGAAATCTTCCAGATTCTTACGCGTATATACGTTGTATTATAGTTAGGTGGATCGCTTTCTCGCTTACTGCCGAGCTGTGAATGCGAACTGTAGGAGGCTGAGTTAAGGACAGGTACCAGTGGAATGCCGTCTTCGGACCGACCGGCTGTGAGTCTCGACCTCCGTGTTCCATCCATGGCCTTCTCCTTCGATGCAATTCAAACAGTCTCGTAACATGCTCCGCATGGATCTTTATGAATAACAACAAAGCAAAAGAAGCGGAGAAAAAAGCGCATTCTCTTCGTGAAAATTATCAAATTGAATTTGGTCTAATCCGAGCGATAATGCATATAACACTTTTTGGAAACATTAATGTCTCTCTCTACAATATTATTACCATAATGTTGCAATATCGAATTATAAGTAAAAATAGGAGTGATAGATATGTAAAAAAATTAAATTGATCGTATTTTATTTCGATATTGAACAATATATTTTATTTGGGATATCAAGCAATGTCAGTATACTACCTCGTTTTTATGTTTTATTTTTGTCTAGGCATTACACACTCACAATTTCTTCTTACGTAAACTGCACTTATTGGATATATGCAACAAAAACATAGTCAGTTTGAACCATTGAATAAAGATTAGCTGCTAAAAGTTTACTGAAAATAGCACGCTTTTAAAGATTTTTTTATTGAGATAAATTGTTATTGAAATATTTTGATAAAAGTTTTTTATTTTTTCAATTTTTTATAAATCTTGAAAGTAACACTTTTACTATATAATATAATTAAATATTTAATAATATAATAATTGTCGTAAACTCACATTGTAAAAGTTAATAAATACTTATTTCTAAATATATGAACAAATTGATTTTACACATAGATTTTATAAATTTGTTTAAATAATTTTATATATAGTTTATTTTTTAATATATGTAGGAGAGAAAGATACACACACACACACATTTGTTTGTACGTAAAATTCGCTCATTTGCCGGTTACATTGCCAATTCCGCGAGGAATAAAGAAGGCCGCGTTATAGGTGCACATGTATCGTTTCGAGTCCACGGTCCTCGTGCCTTGTTTACGTCGCTCTACAATTGGGCCTCGAGATCCGAGGCGCAAGGGGTCCGAGGCAGCGTGAGAGCGGGCGCCTTCGCCGCGGAGCATTTAGCGCTGTGGGCGCTCCTCGTCGTTCCCTCCCTTTGCCCGTCTCATTCCTATCGTCTCGGTCTTTCTCTCTTTGCTATCTTCCTTTCTGAGCTCTCCCTTTCTTTCTCGCACGTTACCGCTGTCGTTCTCTCTCTCTCTTTCTTTCTTTCTTTCTTTCTTTCTTTCTCATCCAAGTAATTTATCGCGCAGCGAATTCGACTTTTTTCTTTTTATCATATTTTGTTCCATTGTTTCTTAATAATATATTGCTAAATTATGTAAAAACAAAGCGTCGCTGCTTTTGTTCATTTTACTCACGTGTCGAGTAAATTACACACGTTATTAGAAAGGTATTACGAACTCTGTCTTTCGATTTAGTTGCGAAAAATGATTTAAAAATGATAAAAATCAATAGATCACAGGATTACTTTTGAAACTTGTATCACAATATCAATAATCGCGTCAGTAACAAACATTTCCATCATAATGAGTATGTAAACCATCACAAAGCTCTAGGTATTTCTGAAGACTGGGGTCTCCGAATATTCGATAAACAATATAAACATTGGGAGGGGCGTTGTTCTTCATCTTTTTCGAAAGTTCTTTCTATCTTTCAATGGAGGTAATGAGACCAGCTCGCGTGGCTCGGCTCGGTTCGGCTCGGTTTGGCTCGGCTCAGCGTGTTGAGTGGCGGTGTCTCTGGTGTATGCATGTGCACACGATCAGGACGGACGAAAAGCGTCTGAAGCGAGCCCGACCGCGCCATGACAGAGCGGAATGCATGAGAACGTGGAGCTACTGACCCTCTCTTCGTCTCTCCTTCTCCTTCCGTTTCTCTTCTTCTATATGCCTCTCTATGTCTTGTTTTTCGTGCGTTTCGTAAAACTCGAAGAGGAGCCCTTTCTTACCTCTTCCTCTGGTTTCCCTCGTCTCGCTCGTAGATGATGAAGAGAGTTCACCCTTTTTTAATCTCCATATCAATTTCGTTTGCTAAAATCGCACGCCGGACTTTTATCTTAGGCGTCGTCTACAATACAGACGTAAGCCTTAAGCCGTAAGAAATTGACCAATCACAATCAATTATTCTTCTGTACTTTATCTGTCTGATTCAGAGTTATTCTGACTGCGCTTCTTTCAGTTCTTTCTCGGATATTCTCTTCATTGCGGTGCCAGTGCGCGCGCCTTATTCTCTTTGCCTTTCCATATCGTTAATTCGATGAAGCGCGCATATAATTGACTTGTAACGCGCGCGTATCGCCTGAGATGTGAAGCGATATATAGACACGTGACATTTTTTCCGATGTTTTCAATGTATGATTTATGTATTGATTTTTGCAATTTACAATTCTTGTTTTTTTACGAGATTGCGTGTACTGTCTAACACTTTAGACAAAACTCAATATTTAAAATTTATATGACAAAAATTTATATTTACGCATATGTATTACACACACACACACACACACACACACACACACACACACTTTTATATACGGTTAACGATAAATTTTTACAGCTGTGTATTTCGCAATTTGATTCACGATCAAAGTCTTCTATTCAAATTTTATGTGTAAATGCGTTTCACAGGTGTCAAAGACCGTGCAGAAGTGAAAAACCTAAAGTAAAGAAGACGCGACGCCTAGAAAGAGAGTTGGAAAAATATATCAAAAGACAGAAATCGAATCAGCTGAAGAACCTAGTGGCTTTTCGAAAATTGGTACCGATTACAGAGAAACTGATTGGAACGCGAGAGTTTAGCAACTTCAGGTGCTTACATTAGATGTTTCTTTTTCTTTTTTCCTGCATGTTTCTCCATCACGGTAGTCGTCGTGTGCTAATCGGTCACATAACGGTCGCACGGTCGTAACACGACCGCCGCGCGCCGCTGTCGCCGCCGACATGACGTCAGGAGATCGACGACCGTGTGCCCACGTCGCCGCGACGGTCATTCATACGACTCGATGGAGGCCCGCGCGTTGGAATCCAAGGCGTGGAATGTGACAGGATACAGTCGCATACCCGCGCGCGCGCGTCGTCGTATCGATTTGCGAAAAAAAAAAATTCATTAATTTACATAGATCAGCAACCGCTGCATTTTGTCTGATTGTAGAATCGCGATAAAAGATCGCTGCTGCTCGAAATACATAAATTGTTACAACTTTGATGAACTTAAAATTTTCTAATCTTTTTTTTCCAAGTGCAACCTTACAGTAATTTTTCTAGTTTTTTTTTTTTTTTAAACATAGAATGTTTAAATAATGGAGCTTTGCATTATTAGAATATGTCTCACATTTGTCCCTGAAAAATATCAAAACATCGAACACATTTAAGTTTCGCATTTTATTAATTAAAAAGCGGGAGCGCGGAATGTACTATTCCAAGATTCCGATGTTTACACGAATGTTCGCAGCTTATTGCCTCACGCGCAACGCCCCGTAATCGAATCAGAAGACTCTCGTTAATCGCGCATAAACCGCTATCGGCTGCATCGGTAATCGCAGGGGAAACTCGGCGCGCGCGAAAGCTGTGCAATAAAGTCCCGAGCGCGACTTAATACCGCCGCGACGGCTCTCCTCCTGGTTGGGTCGTTGACTCTGTGTTTCTTCTTTCTTCGAATCCTGGGGGCCTCAGTCTCTCGTACCAGATCCTCCGCGCGGTCTGTGCTCTTCGCATATACACATATACAAGGCTCTCCCGACTTCGCTAAACCGTCCCTGCAGCCGGGCCTCCCCTCTATTCCCTTTCTTCTTTCTCTGTCCTTCCTGTGTCGTACCCTTTAAGCATTCTTGCTCGTTCCTTCTCATCATTTTTTTGTCGGCAGCGTGCACGCGGATACTTCTTCGTTCTTGCTAGACAGTAAACAACACCACGCCGTACTTCTTCCATTCATATCTCTCTCGCGAGAACGTCTCCTGAATTATTAAGATGCCGACGCGTTCAAAGAAGTATATCTGTCGAATGATGATAATCGCGGTTGGTTTAAATCCATATATCTTTTCTGAATTATCGTTATATACATATACATGTATATATTTACATACACACACACGATTAGGTGTAAATTTTAATTTCAAAGAAAAAACAATTAGTATTTCCGAAGAAGAAGCCAATTAGTATTTTTATGACATTTAGTTTCAAAATTTGCAATTTAAAACAAAGTTTTTAGTTTCAAAATTTGCAAAGAAAAAAAGTTCTCAAATAGTGCCGAAGCTACTTAGGTGTATCACTCAATTTCCATACTTCCCGACTAGCCTTCCTTTCGACATCGCGAATCAATACTTTTCTGCGATAGCTATCCGCGCGCAATGAGAGATCGTTCAACAGGTGCTTACTTGCTTCTTAATCGGACTCCACTCCGCGGCATGCCGCGTCGCCCGAAAAGAATACTATGTGAGAGAAGAGAAGTAGATGAGAGAGAAGCGAAGTTGGAGGAACTCGATGGAGAAAAAGAAGATGCTAATTGGAGCGGCTTGTAGCGTCCAGCAGCTCGTGTTAACACGATTTCCAAGTACTCGGCGTGCCTTCACTTCTCTTCCTTTTCTCTCTCTCTCTCTCTCTCTCTCTCTCTCTCTCTCACTCACTCACTCACTCCATTCTATCAAACTCACTCACACTTCCTCCGTTTTTCTCATGAACAAGTATCCTCCGGTAGGTGCTTCCGGCTAGACGCCGGTTACCTTCAAAGAAAAACTTTTGGAGCTGGAACGTAGAATTTGAAATGAGCAAGAGAGTGTCGGAACACGTCAGATAGATGCTTGATTTGTGCAGAAAAAATCATTGTGTTAAGGAAAAAGAGATTCTGTAGGAAAAAACTATGAATGACTCTCTAAAAATATAAAATTTTGCACTATCTTTTTTTCGTTTTGTCTCGTTCTTTCGTAGTTTTTTCTTTTTCCTTGCGCACGTCGTATCTGTTAGTTGGACGCTCGACAAATATTTGCACAAATTTAGGGCGTCCGTCTGTAAATTAGAGAAAGAACGACGAGAAAGAGCACACTTCGAAATTCTTCAGAACCCTCTTATTTTCCACTTTATTACATTTCGCGCTTCTCGTGTTGTTCTTTTAGTCTTAAAAAGTCTTTGGCCTTGGCCCTCAACAGAAAATTAAAACGGTTTTCCTATTCTCGTTCCACTTTTTCTTTTCTTAAGTCAATCACGTCTGCGTCGGTGACGCGTAACTTGTCGCGCGTTTCTCTGAAATTCGTCCGGCTCTACTGAATCATCGTGTTGAATCATGTCTTCTATCTGCTTCGATCGAGTGGTTAGATCTTCTGCCAAAAGTGATTTGTCGTCATGATAGCGTTCGAGACGAATCTAATCATTGAGAATTAACGAATGATTTAAACAACATTACGAAATACAAAGTTCTCGAAACTGAGCGATTATTTATCATCTTTTTACGCTCGTCATCAGTTCGAGTTTACTTCGTGAATCAGTAATAGATAGTAATTGTAATAGAAAATAGCTGATTTTGTCTTATCAGTTTTTCGCAAAGTCCGCAAAGTAAGCAACATTTTTCTGATGACAAAAATATATGATAAAAACAATTTTATATTCTTTGAAAAAAGAATAAATTTATTCTTGCTGTCACTTGATTGAGAAATCTCAGCAGCGTATTACTCATTTTTTTTCTCATATCGAAAATTGTTAATTAAAGAAAAATATTTAGAGGGATATAAAAATTCCAAGTTTCTTGGTCACTGTGTAAACATGCGCGCTTATGATTAGACAGGAATGCGAGATGAGAGAGGGCGAAAAGACGCGCGAAGTGGCCAAAGAACGGCGGCATCCTACGATGCTGCGTGGATCACACGGCGTCTCATCGTAGTCGCGCAAGGGCGAGAAAGAGAGAAGGAAACATCCTCAGCGTGGCTGGAAGGGCGATGGAGGGACGTGGAGGACTACAAACGACGCGGAACGGAGGGAGAGATGGCGTCGGAGGTGGGGGCAGTGGCGATGTCCTAGCGAAGGTCACGGCCGGGAATGCGGTTTACGTCCGTCGGTCCAAAGTGGCATGCCGCGTTGCGGAGCTCGCTCTCGCGCTCTCTCTCTCTCTCTCTCTCTCGCTCTCTGTCTCTCTTTCCCCCTCTCTTTTCACTCTGAGCGTCTTTTCCTCGCTCTCTCGCTTCCTTCGCCTTCCTGCCCTCTTGGATGCCGCCACCATTCCCTCCGTCGGAGCATCAGTCGGCTCTTCACTATCTCTTTTCTTCTGTCTCTCTCGGACCTCGCGGCGCGCCGCAGACTGCAGGAATGCACCAAATGCACCGCGCGCTGACCGATGCTCGTCCCCGTTCCACCGCTTCCACTTGTTTACTTCGGCCGTTCGCCTCTCTCGTCGTTCTTCCTTCTCCCTTTTTTCTCGCTCTTCTCCATCTCTCCTCGCGGTCCTTCGTTTCTTTTTTCTTTTGCTTGACTACTCCGCCTCCACGAGCCGCTTTCATATCCTTTACATCGTTCTGCCGCCGCCGCCGCCGTCGTCGTCGTCGTCGTCATCGTCGTCATCGTCATCGTCGTCGTCATCGTAGTCACTTCCGAGAATCGCTTCTTTACCACCGTGTGGTTGTGCGCTTCTCTACACCCTCGCATTACGATCGCATGCACGCATTTATATATCTATACGCAAAAGAAGTATGTTGTCAGGGATACAAAGCGACGCGCGTGTGATCTCGCTCTCCTGCTGCGTTTTCTTTTTCTGTTTTCACTCAGGTAAATTTTTATCTTTGTTTGGCCTTCTTTTTCGTGTCCTTCGATCACGTTTCCTTTTATGCCTTGGTCTCGATGGTTCCAGTTTATGGGAGCTTGACCCTGCAGGTCAATTGTCAATCTTTTCCGAAGTTGTTCTTTTTCCAGTTTGATAAATCTATATTTTTGATAATTGGAAATATTTGTGTATAAATAAAATAATAATATAATTTTCTTTGAAATTTTGATAAACATTTGAAATTTTTAGTATTAAAAAATCTAAGTTTTACACACTTATGATAAATTTGTTTTGAACATCTGTAAAATTAATAAACCTAAAAATTCTTGCTGAGTATCTCTCGGAAATCGACGAGCAAAATAAGACACTCGAAGTTCTGCGTCGCGGCAAATATAGCAATAATAATACTGTGACAGAGCAAACTAATACGAAATCATGGGGTGCAGAGACCTCAGTAGAGATTTGACAAACTCCTTTCCCCTTTTCGACCTCGTCTCGTACATCCCCGCTCTATTCTCGTCTGTCTCTTTGGCCCTGACCTACCCAAAGGATGCAATCACCCCGCGTATGCCCGACGGGATGCGCACGGAGGGGAGCGGTCTCCGAACCGCGTTCGCAACTAGGAGGAAAAGAGAGGAACGCGCACTGTGAGTGTGTGTATGAGAGAGGGAAAGAGAGATATATACACGACGCGGTAACGCGCGCTGCGTGCGAAAAGACTGAAAGGGAAAGAAAGAAAACGAGTAACGTGGCAGGGTGAAAGTGTCGCGGAGGGGGTGCTTTTCACAAATCAATATCTACATTGGATCCCGCATGCGTACCAGCCATACAGAACGCACGAAACGTGTCACCCACCGACCCCATGGACGATATATGGCAGCTGCATATACAGCTCAACATATGTCGTAAAGTTTAGTATTAGTCAACCACGTCGAATTTTAGATCTCTTTTTACAAATGTACACGTGGGTGGTCTATATGTAAATAAATTTTTTTGTTTGTTTTTTTTTCTTTTTAATTATATGTTGATCGAAGTTGTAAACTAATGACTTTTTAATCACTTTTTATGAAAATAATGAATATTTAGTTTTAATTACATATTGAAATGTGTGTAAAAATTAGATGACTCGATATCGCTTGAGCAATGATTTTAATGAAGATTCTTTCTCGAGCAAATTTCTAATTTGCTTTCGTAATACAAATCGAGGCCGACAATAAGGCGATGACAGTAACGAGAACGACGATGTCGAGCGTCCGGTATTGTATGTCGTATTACGAACCAAGAATTTACCTTAGCGAAGTAGCGCTGTATGTATTGATAGATTAAAGTGTCTCCCGTTGTACTTCTCACTCGGAAAAATATAAAGAGGCCTTACCGTTGTACAAAATTAGAATCAGTTTTGCAATTTTGAATTGCACAAACTATTTTATCTTACCAAAAAAAATTTTAGAGAAATTTTGACAATTTTTGTTAATATTGTTATTTTCGTGTTTATTTTAAATATTGTCAGAAATATTTCTAATGCTTTTTGAATGTAACTTAATTCATAATTGAGGAAACTTGGATTTTTGTAAAAACATTTCTCAATTATTTTTAAGTAAAAAATCTTGATTTTATAACTATGAAATTTAAAGTTCTGATTGATCTTCACGAATTTTTAATCAACATTGAATACAAATTCCCGCGTCGCAACGTGTAACCGTGTCTCTGGCGCGACGCGACGCGATTCAACGCACTCACCGCGTATTCGATACGCGCGAGTAAATGTGTGCGTTTGTGGCGGCGACGTCTCGGACGGAGATGGTGGGAGACTTCATTCAGTGCGCTTCTCGCTCGCCGCTATGCGCATGCGCCAGCCGGTCGCGCGTACACACGCTACTCACGCTGACTCTCCTTCCATCCTAACGATGACGGTGGCGTTCTCTACACGCGCACGTATGCGAATATACATACACAGGTTTACGTGGAACCTTGTACTTTTACGTTTACACGCAACGATGTATATACACACGCGAATTAACATGCGTATATTAGCGTTCGCTCGATCGTGCAGTATCTTTCTTCGTATACTTCTTTGCGTGCGAAAGAGGCACGAACATTACAAAAGAATACGAATATGTACATGAGAGAAAGAAGTCGAGTGGCTGAATCAAGAAAAAACCACACGCCGTCGCTAATGTGTACATTGTTACGTTACATCGTGTCATCTCTCGTGTAAGAAGCACGCGCATTTATTTATTTATTTACTTTTGTTTTAACGAATTAACTAAAACTTTTACTACTTTTTTTATTGTACGAGAAAAATTCATTACAAAATTCTTTTTAATCTTTCTAACTCATACACGTCACGTAGCATGTCACGATATTGAAAAAAGAATATCGCAGTGATACAGTTGCAATGAGTGACAGTAGTAGCAATAGCATATCGATAATCCAAACCAAAATCTGACGAATGATAATTTAATCTTATCTCAATACAACGTTTGTTTTTCTTCTAATCCGAAAAATAATTTGTCTAGTTAAATTTTGATGTTGCAAAACAAGATAGAGTAATTCGGCACATTCTTTTATTTGTAATAGTAAAACGTTCACAAATTTCTATTCAGTTCGTATTCACTCAAGAGACTTGGTTAATTAATTGTTTTTATAATTTCTGGCAAGAAAAACAAATATATAATACGACGATAAGCCCGCGTGCGCAGGCTACACAGATCGGGATGTAAGTAATCAAGATATAGTCAAGTATAAAGAAACGGAAGTACGAATCAGCAAGCGTAATTAATTACGCGAGGTACCGCTATATGTAAAAAGTTTTACAACTCCAGTTTTACAACTTGTTACATTTTTGTAGATAAAAATTTTTGTAAAATACTAATATAATTTTGTTATCTTTTAAATATTCATGGACAAAATTTTTATTATAATAAAATTAACTAAAATATAATAGCATAGTGTTATAGTAATTATATATTTATTTTTTGTAAAAAAAAATATCATTTTGAATCTGAAATAATCGACAATGAAATTTGCCGACACGTTGCATACAACTTTGCGCATCGATGGCTTCGACCGGGCCGAAACAACAACATCGGCGCGCGCGCGTCCCCTTCCCCTCCATTTTTGTGTGTGTGTGTGTGTGTGTGTGTTTTCGGCGTGGAAGCCCCGACATGAGAGAGGGAAAAGGAAAGAAAGCAAGAGAGAAACAAGAGAAACGATGTGGCCGTAAAGTACGGTAGAATGTATTCTGACGTAGGGCTCGTAGCGCATGGCGCGGCGTAGTGCATGACGCGCGCGTTGCATTCCCCCGCGGTGCATTGACTTCGCTTCCCCTCCTGCGCTTCGATCGACACGCCGCGCCACCCTCTTCATCTTCCCCTCGATCTCGTTCCATCAGCTCTCCTTCCTTCCCTCTTCTTGTTCTGTCTCTTTCTTCCTCCGCGTTTCTCGTTTGAACTTTCTTTCTTCTTCTCTCTCTTGGCATCGGGTTCTTCCACGCCGCCGGTCATATCGCCGCGCACCCCGCTGCCTTCCTTCGGTGCAACGCTTCCCGGCACAACACAACAACATTCCTTCTCTCTATAGCCTCTTCGTAGCGCGGAGACTCCGCTACCAGACTCGATGTCTCTTTCTTTCTTTCTTTCTTTCGTTCGTTCTTTTTTTCTTTCTTTCTTTCTCTATCTTCTTATTTTCTCCACTTTTTCTTCATTTTTTCCCTTTCTCTCGATGCATTTCTGCGCGAAAGGAAGAGACGGAAAGACGCGTTGTTGAACGACTCCACAAAACTGGTCGCCTGCAAATCGCACGTTCGTCCGATCGACCTGATGTCCATCGGACAAGACCGCTGCATAGTTTCGCTGCGTATTGTATCTCGTTCAATGCCCGCGACATACCGTTCGACCTTCTTTTTCCACTTACGAAACTTTGCCCGAAGAGAATCAAGCAAAAGCTTTGGAGAGAATTTTAACTCATTCTACTGCGTTGCGAGTTTGCTCATGTCTCTGACATGTATTGGGATGAGAAACAAAATCAAAAAGAGATTTTTTATTAAAAACAAAATTTATTTCAAAATTTAACAAAAGTAAAAAGCAAAAATGACATCCAAAATGACAAGCTGGCTGTAAATTTTTAAACATTGTTACTTGTAATTTTTAAACATTATTTCTACTTTTTGGCATAACAAAGAATAAGTTTTTTTTCCTTTTTATTTATGTACGAAAAGATCTTTTGAAATGGAACAATGATGTAATAAAAGTTTTTTTTTTATTTGACAAACGGACTTAAATGTTTTCGTCAATAAGTATGTTAAGATGGTTTTTAACCATCAACAACAACTTTATATGATTTTTATTATATACCAATACTATAAATGATTATATTCATGTGCTTTACATTTGTTTTTTGGCGCCTAAGGCTATCACCGCCACAAAAGAATTACTTCAATCAAGGAGCGGACTTATCTTTAATTAGAGATGAAAGTTCTTCCTTAATTAAAGGTTTTATTGTCATCGAATCCGTGCGTTATCTATTTATTGATGATCAGAAAAAAAAATTCTTTCACGCGTTGCACCTGCTCAACTTTCTACTAGTCGGGAATTTGAAGAGACAGCGTATTCATATCGGACTATATACAAGACTTAAACCTACATATGTTTAGTCACAGGTATGTGTAGGACAGGTGTCGGGACTGATGAGATTTTTCTATATAGAAAATCCACGGAGAAAGTTGAAATATTCGTCCTTCTCAAAGAAAAGGATAAGTACACCTAATGTGCTTTCTTTATAAAATCTGTTGTTTACTTTCTTCTGTGATTTTCTTCTGTGACTTGTGTGACTTTTGATTCTTTCTATTTATCACATACTGTTGTTTCAACGAAAAAAAAAAAAAAATACCTAACTGTTTCTCTTATTTGTTTAAGTTTCTATCAGAGATACACATTTTCGTCTCTTGCTGATTTTATTTTATTTTTATTTTTATTTTTATTTTTATTTATATATATATTTATTTCTTTTTTTTTTGTAAAAGAAATTCGAGTATAATAGTACTACAATATAGAATCTAACTGAGTGAAGACTAAGATTTTTTTGAATTATGAAAATATTGGAGCTAAAGTAGATACTGATCATTTATTTACTAATAAAACTCGAAAATTATAAATTCATACAGAAGATAGTAGCGTTAGTCACTATTGCTCTTCGACATTTATTCTTCAAATCAAAATCTTTGTTAGTTTGGATCTTTTCGATTAAAAACATATTTTCTTTTTTCCGAAACTTTCAGTTCAGGTATCTTATATCGAGTCTTTTGTTCTTTTTTGTTTTTGTTCGAATTGATAACGAAGAAGTCGCAGATATTAGAAAGATAAAGAAATCTAACTAAATCTGCAGATCGAAACACTAGAAAAACTTATAGAAAGTACCACATGCAAAATTCGATTTTTTGTGACATTCGAAAAAAAAGTTTAAAAAGCGCAATAATTAAGTGACTGATGAAATATGTTAGATTTTTCGCAAGCTAGACTTTTTGTGTTTCGAAAACAATTATTTTAAATTATTAAGCAACTTTTACTACAAAACTTGTTTATACACAATATTTCAAGTTCATTAATCTTTTAAAACTTCCAAATATACATATATTTCTAAAATATTCTAGATATCAAATTATAAAATTGCCGAACTTGTTGATTTTGTGTTTAAGAAAAGAGAAAAAGTTTCAATAGAAAACTCTAATGTTTAAATTGAAATATAATTTTATAGTGAAAAAACAATCTTGAAAAAAAACCCTAAATTATGTATTGGAAAACAATAAAAAAATCAATTTAATTACCTATTGTATTTAAAAAGAAAACTAAAACATGAATTTCTTATATGACGTTACGTAGATTTAAAACTAAAACATTATATTTTTTTAAATTAATATTTTATAATATGTAGTTTTAAAGTTAAAATACTAAAAAGGTTTTACTTTTTTATTATAAAAATGTTTATTGTAGACATATGCGACATCTGCAACTATAAAATAGCAACTCTAAAGATAATATTTGGTTTATCAAAGAAGCAGGACAAGTTTTACTTTCAATTTATTTAGTAACAAGAAAAAACTAAACTCTTACTGCAGACAAGTTTTTTTTACTACATAAATAAATTAATTTGTATTGTTTTTTTATTTACATTTTTTTTATGTACATATGAGAAATTATCAATAATCGACATTAAAACTTAGTTTCTTGAGACAATAACATTTTTGTAACTTTTTTAAAAATCATTTTGTGCTAAAAAAAAGTAAATAACACTAAGTATTATTTATTGATAATTTTTTCTGCAGTCAATTTAAAGTAAAGATCTTCGAGTTTCTTAAAGTTTGTAAATCCGTATTTACTATTTTTGTTGTCCAAGTTTGTCAGACTTACAACATTTTGTCGCGCATAACTTATCGATATCGTTGAGAGTCTACGGCCATAGCAGCACCTAAAATCAGCCCTTTTTCATATATATATATATATATATACACACACACACACACACACACACATATATATATATATATATATAATATATATATACATATACATACACACACAACGTCTATGTTGCTTGCAAGAAGGGGAGGAAGAAAACGCCGTGTTCTTTCGATCGATCTTTACGAACTACAGTGATCATGCGCATAGTAATAGGTCGTAGTGAAGTATCGGCTGTTGTCGAACTTCAATTTTGGGCCAAGAGATGTTTGAGTCCGAACAAAAGTAATAGACCGACGAACCTTAAAGTCGTCGCCCTTTTAGATACAGGTGAGCAGAGGGCGCGTAAATCGCGACGCGCTTTGCTTACACATGTCGCGAACATGAGATTTCTCTTCCTGCCTATGTGAAGCTCGCAAAGCATGCGCGCGCTCCCGAAAATTCCAGAGGGAAGACTTCGTCTTCTTCGTTCTCCTCGTCTTCGTCGCCACCGTTGTCGTCGATCGCTGCCGTCGTCGGCGGCCATGTTTGCGCCCGCACAGTAGGCGTTCACGGGCGGTACCGTCCCGTGATGCGTTCTCCAACTACTTTGGAGAACGCCGCTGTCCCCCACTAATCGGCACACTACTGTAATCTTGGTGGGGCACCGTCGACGATGTTCCGTTGGTGTCTCCTCCACCACCGCCGACGCTTCGCCGCCGCGTCCCCTCATCTCCTCCGCGATGTCGTCGCTCGATCCTACTCTTCGCGCCTCTTCACTACAGGAGGGATGCGAGTCCCTCTCGATGCTGAGGTAGGGGGAAACCGCGCTGGGACTGGAGGGGCACGCTTTTGCGTGAGAGGGATGAAAGGAGAAGGGAAGAACGAACGACGTGATCGAACTACGACACGGCGATGCTTCGTCTTCCACTTCCTGCTCTTCGTCTTCGATTCCACTCGTCGAGGAGGGCGGTTGCCGCCTTCATGGCCCTCGATGATGGTCTGCTACCCGCGCAAACGTCGTCTTCTCATTTCTTCCTTGCTGTATCTCGTCCTGTTTGCTTCAAAAATTCGGTTTTTCTTTTTTTTTTTTTTTTTTGTTTTGTTTTGTTTTACAGGTTTGAAGTCTCGGCGAACAGTCGGGCTGTGAAGCCTAACTCGGTTTATATATTTATCAAATTTATTCGAGTTTGTTGGAATTTCTTAAGGCTTAAATGCGTTAGAGATCGAAGCGACTATGAATAACTGATGAAGATAATCTGTCTCGGAATCTACGTGTTTGTCCTTATAGTTTCTCTTAACGCTTTTGTGTTTTTTGGGTATATTATGCGTCATTACCATAAAAATATATTTTACTTGAATTTTGCTTTATCAACAAATCTGTTTCTTTTGGCCTTGAAATTTCAAGTAACAAGAGTTGAGATGTATACTTATGTATATGTATCTAATTATTGAATCGAATTTTATTAAAGAATTTGAAGTTTGCGAATCAAGACACGCGAAACAGAAAGCACAAAGTTGCAACGCGTTCTTAATTTCTGTATCTTAATTTCATTCCTAGCACATTTTGTTGTTATTTGTTAAAACTGCAACAAATTATTTTCAGAACAATCCAGTGTTTCTTCTTCTTAAAACACTGTGTGTTTATGCATGTTGTGTGCGTGTAATATTTTAACATGTGCGAAACTTCTTATGGAACGATCTTAACTGACTTCCATTACTTATTTTTTACTATACATATAAGTCTTATTGTGTAACTGATCAATTAAAAATTCTAACTAATATATGTACAAGGAATAAAACTCTTATAAGTTTCATAAATAAAACGATATGTTCAGTGAGCATATCAGCGATGAAAAAAGTAAAATATTAATTAGTGAACAACATTAATAGATAAAAAGAAAACCGCAGAAAAAACACATAAAATGAAAAAATTCTTTATACGTATAGTGAAACATGCTTTAAGTTCATTTTGATGTTAAAAGTGATAACGTCAAATATTGTGTTGCTACATTTTGAAACTTCTCTGTGATGATTTAAGCCAATAAAGAAGCGTATTGTAAAATTAATGTTACTCTAGTTGCTCCTCAAGCAATAGATTAAACAAACAAAATTGCAAATTTGTCGTTGATAATATTGCGTTGATTAACATAATTAATAAATGTGTCATTACGAAAACATTGCATTAAGTATTATGTAAAATAATATCTTCGATTTGAATCTTGCCGTCATAAGAGAATAATTTTGTTTTTGATATATAATATTGAAGAAATGAAGAAATATGAGTGATATGAGTATATGTATATATACTTTAAGTAACATAATTCAATTGTTTTTATTGCTTGTTACAGGCAAATGGTTGGCCGTATAATGGTGGAAATATTTCGCGAAGCTGCCTCTCGCAATGTCACTCTGCCATTGGGCGACATTATGCCGATCGTGCAAGGTCTTGCCTACGATCCTGGTAAATTGCTTTCATTAATTTTTATTATTATTACTATTACTATTATTATTATTATTATTAACTCAATATTACTTTTGTAGAATGCATAAGTTCTATATTATTCCTAAATTTCTTTGACGTTGCTTGGATACTGTGGCAGTGTAATAATAATTCTTTCTTTTGCGTCATTTCGAAACTAAAAAAAATCTTTCGGGCTTGAAAAAATAGTAAAAAATATTTAAAAGTATATCTTAAAAAAGGTTTCTAATAAAGTAAATTAAAATGTTTACTAAATGTCGTTACAAACATGCTAAAAAACACAACGCACTCATGCTCGAAAGTTATGCACAAAAATGTTTTAATATTGTTACTTTCTATGATGTAAAATCACTTAACTTTTATTTTATTTTAGAAACATTTTACGCAATAATTAATCACTATAATCTCATATTTTTGTCATACAATGTGTAATCTTTGTCATACATTGCTTCTACATGACGTTCTTAATGCCTGAAGTTCCAAAACTGTCGTTTTTGTTTTTGTTTGTTGTTTTGGAATGTCATAATAGCGGAAAACTGATATATTATATTAGTATTTGTTTGCAAATTGTCTTGCATTTTTAAAATCTGAAATAGAAGGATTGAAGATAATTATCTCTGAGTCAAATCCTTCACACCAGTTATTTGATCTCATAAGCATGAAAATAATTGCTAACAATTTAATTTTAGTTGTTAATAATTAACCCAGCGCTTGGTTCTTATTAGCCTTATTGCAAATAGTTTAAAAGAGTCGTATTGTATAAATTTGCATATTGATTGAATTATTAATTATGTTTCTATTTTATGTACTTAAAAAAGCTTCTGCGTTTTGGTTTGCATATATAGTAACCATTATAACGTATTATATACTCACATTTATAAAACTTAATCATAAGCGTAATAGAGTTTTCTTTATTAAAATCAATGCAATTGAAATATTTCATTAAGAGATCGCTACGTTTTTATGTTGTTTGTTTTTATAAATTAAAGAGCAATGCGCGTTTTGTTACTCAAAATCTATCATAGTTATTTGCTCAATATGATTATATATAACGTGTATAATTTTTTTTTTTTTTTTTTTTTTTTTTTTTTTTTTTTTTTTTTTTTTTTAAATGTTTAATTTTATTTAAAATTATACAGTGAAAAGGATAATTAATTATACTACTTTAAACTCGTCACGTGTACTTCTTAACGGAATAATAAGTTAGGGGTTATATTACAAAATTGGACATGTCTTCTGGGATCCGTTCAAGCAACGTGTCGCTACAGGAAGCGTATAAATATCAGCAGTCGACTGTATCGGAGGGGCTGTTTCTTAGGTAAAAGCTCGAATCGCGCGCGTTGTTGTAGGGAGGACTAAACGTTGAGAATAAGCGTTGTCGTTAGAGATACGAGAGATGACGACGTGCTCCCTACTTCCTGTATGGCACGCGCCGCTTTGCCGGAAGTCGCTTGTGGATTCGAGAATACGACATTAAACCATTACGATATTTATACGAGAGAGCAAAGCCTCCCAGTCTCTGCTACGTAAATCTACTCCGTTTCTAATTTGAACGTCGCCATCTTCGGTTACAAAGATTCTTATATAAAAGGTTGCGTATGCTGGTACCAGGATAGTTCATCAATCTGATGCGTGTTATTTCACACACGATAAGCTCACGTAGTAAACACACAAACATACACAAGAATAACAATAATCGTATAAAAAGATCATCTACACAAAAACTTGATCAAGTAACAAACTTTGAATATAATTTAAGTATAAAGAATGTGTTATAATAATGATTGCTAATACTTGAACACATTATATGATTTTTGTAAATTAAAATTAAAAGATCTTTAATAAAAGAATTATAAACTTATATAACAACAGTTAAAGAAAAAGAAAATCTTTCATACAAAACTGCAGATTGTTGTTGTTGCCGTTAGGTAATGTCTGTCGAAGTTTCTCGTCGATACGTATCTTGACCGTTGCGGCCTGAGTCTTTATGAAAAAGCGTCGATGGGAAACATTCTTTTTACCTGCACGAAAAGGGAAGGTTGTACAAATAGCAAAAAACTGCTTGTAGGCAAACTTAAATGCAGGAAAATATCGTTTTCTTGAATAAGCATTCGTTTCTCAATTCAGACATTTTTTTTGAGAACTTTTGCGAATGCACTGAATTGTTAAATCTGTGAAATATATATCTCCAAACGATTTACAACTCTGTTTAGGTTATCTTTAATTAACTATTATCGATAATGCAACAGAAAATTAATTATTGATTGATATATTTTTATTTGTTTAAAAAAAATAGAAATTGTGTCTTGATCACACGTTATCAGAGAAGTTACTTATATTAAAAATTAATATCTTAAGATAAATATCTTAATAATATCTTAAGCATTTTACACATAAAAAATGCGCGATTTACACGATAATGATAAATTGACCAGATTTGCATTGAAATTTATGATATATTGCATAAACTTACCCAATTTTACATAATATTTCATTTTTCATAATACTTCATAATACTTCGTATTTACATTATGGTATCAAATATATTAACTGTAAAAAATAGTATTTTGATATGTCATCTATCAACAATATCAACAATGTAAATTTAAAAAGTTGGGAACAAAGCTTTGAACCTATAAATCGACAATATAAAAATTCTGCTTCTTATTAAGTTTCAAATTAGATATTACAATTGAAAGCTTTGACATGTGTGTGAAGACAAAATTACATAACAATAAAAGTCATACTTGTATATCATTTCTTTGTCTTGTTACCGCTAAGAAAAAAATCGATTTGACGGTTGTACTGTTAGCATCTGTGGTTTGAGAAAGAGAAATATTCAATAGATCTGTTACATTTTGCATATGAATGTACTTCCGGAAATCTTGGAACATGACGGATACACCAGGGGGATACGAACGCAGCTTGGCTGTATCCCGCAATGCGGAGACACCTCAAAGATGGCGATATAACCAACTATTTTAAGGGCCGAGGCGCGAAACATTTTGTCCGCGTACAACACGTGCCATCATTGATGTTTTCTGTAGAGAGTTGGCGGAAGGGGGTCGCGATATGCGACCAATTTACGGGGCACGCGACACACGCGTTGCATCCTCGGCGTTTACGTATTTTTGGATACACGCGGGATATGTGAAAGGAGACGAGTCGAACCCCCCTTGATTTTCAACGGGAGCGTTGACCTCGTGCTATGCAACTTAGGGGGCTCGGAAACTGGTACAATCTCGACGAGTTCGATTTCTCTCTTTTTCTTTCGACGCTACAAATATCTAAGTGAAAATGCGCACGACCTTTCGTTTGTGAACTCTCAATAATAAAAATACGACAATTGACAGAGATAAACATTCTTCTATCTGCAGTAAAAATTGTACGTGACAGAAGTTTGTTTTAGAAGTATTTGTTGTGATACTTTGTTTTCTAGAAATATAACTTTCAACGTTTAATCTTTGTTTATTATTGTTATCGCTCTTCTTAAGCTTGATCTATATAAGTCGTTGATGTTGCAAAATACGTAGTTAAAAAAAAATTTACGGAAATAGTTATTCACATTGGTCGATTGGTCAATTGTATAAAAAAATTGCGACTTTTTGTAGACCGGCCTTTACCTATTTGCATGATATCGTATCTTAAACATGAAATAAATATTTTAGTTTGTTATTTTGTCACGTAATAAACAATTTAAGAAAAAACTTCCTTTTTTGACGTATATATAAATATTTTATATTAATTTTATATTATACTAGAGAAAATATACGTACAATGTGATATGAGATCACGTCAATTCAATTAATAAGGAAATCATAAAGCTGGATATATATTGAACGAATGGAATTAACCAATATGTCAATCACATTGATTCTATTTAGTCACTTGACTAATCACATGTTCGCATTTACTGTTCGTTTGCCAGATATACTTACTATATACTTACTTTAAGAAAAAGTTCTAACAAAAATTTAAACTGAGAGAAAAGAAATAAAAAAAGAATTGCTATTTTGTTTCGAATAATGTACAAAAAATAGCGATGTTCGAATCTTAGATGTCACAGCAGGATATTTTTGGCGGGTTTCAATTGGGTAAGAAAGGAAAACAGAACTTTGGTCGATGATTAATGGACAAAGTCTGTGCGTACGTGTTAAGTCCAAAGGGCGAAAAAAAATGTGAATGCCCTTCAGACGCCCTTCGTAGGCATGAAAGAGAGAGAGAGAGAGAGAGAGAGAGAGAGAGAGAGAGAGAGAGAGAGAGAGAGAGAGAGAGAGAGAGCGATAGGAGTGAAGGAAGAAGAGAAGGGAAGAGAAGAACAGCTTCTTGCAGATAGGCAAGCGGAAATCGAAAAAGATTGAAGGGATGAAGAAGGGCCTCATAAAAGAAGGCACGTTGGTTTCTTCTTCTTCTTCTTCGTCTTCGTCGCCTTCTTCGATTTTCCGTGCGTGCGCGCGCACGTTTTACCCCATAATCCCTTCCACTTGCTTATAGATCTTCCATCGTAGGGCCCCGTGGCATCCCCGCTTTCAGCATTCCCCTCCAGCGCAATTTTCTCTTTCGGGAAACAGCTTTCGCGCCAAAACCACCACATTCAGTAACACCTACGCGAAGATGCTGAGAAGAACATGATTTTCTTTCTTTCAAGTTTACTGTGATAGCACAGTGCGTGTGTTCTTGCGATTATTATATAAAATTAACATGGCACTTCTTCGGTAAAAATTATTTATATGTATGAATAATTTATATATAAGAGTGTGTTATACGTGTTTTTATCTTTATTGATATAAAATTCATTTTATATACGTTTACATTCAATTTAAAAATTTATAGAAATTAAACAAATTTTTTCGAACAAAGATTGTGAAATTATTACAACAAATTGCACCTACGTTAATTTAATAATTACATTTGATTCTAAGATCAAGCTTTTACTAATTTTTCTTGTTCGAGAATAAGATGGAATAATGACGAAATAGTTTGTACGTGACTCATTTTCTCTTTCTCTCTCTCTCTCTCTACATGGCCATGTTGTATTCCTGAAATTTTTGTTCACAGATTCTTTGGTCCGGATGGAACTGGTGGAGCAGATCCCAAACGTGGCTACTATCTGTTACGAAACACCACATCTTTTCGGAAATGTTCTTCAAAATTACTTGCTCGGTATTATAATAAAGTACCTAAGCGATTCGGACAACCAAGTGAGTGATCACGCTGTTATGTTATGCTTGTTTCCAGGCAAAAACTCCAACTATCACGTGCAAATAATATTATTGTACTTATGTTTCATAGGTACGACAAATGGCTCAAGAAGCACTGATGACTGTTGTGAAACGTGATCTTCTCGACGAAAGAACGATTGAGAACGAAATTTGTATCGCAATAGAACATTTATCTTATACGTCGCGCGATGAACACCTACGGAACGCCAATATCTCTGTAAGTTCTTTTATTCTTATTTATTCTCTTTTTTTTTTTTTTTTTTTTTTTTTAAACATGTAAAGAAAAACGTTTCAAGTGTGAAAGGGGGAATAGAGACCTATGCAAAAAGCTATTATAAAATTATAGTACTTAAACCATCTAAAAAACACCGCATCAGTTTTTTTTTTTTTTTACTTTGAAAAAATGATAAAATGATAAATAAGCAAAAAAGATAAATGTATTATTCACCGAAAAAGCTTTTCTCAAAACTTGTACTTTTAGTTTTGAAATATTGATTATAAAGATTATATTGACCGAGATGTGTGGACCCCCTTAACACTTACTATTGTGTTGTCGTCAAACTTTTGTCTGATTCGTATATGGAAAAATTTGTACGCGGAATATTTTACTCTCGCCGTTAGAAATAGATGTACGCTACGAACGAGTTTCTTTACACATGTATCGAGAGAACAGGATCCTTCATATTTACGAATTCCTCCTGAAAGACATGGGTAGTGAGATGTTCTCACGCAATCGCGTCTCACTATCTTGTCTTTCATGTGGCGTTCGTTAACTCCGACGATGTTGTACAAAAATGTCTGAAAATGATTCAAAATTACAAAATTTGCATAATCCGTGATTGTCACAATCAGAGATTGGAAAACAACGAATCAAGATCGTCCAAGGTTGAGTGAAAACAAGGAATAACGATAAAGAGAAGATAGTACAGAAGCAGTTTGTTTTTATAAACATACGTTTTGGACGCAAAAAATTAAAGAAAAAAAGGAGCAAAATATGTAGCCGTCGTTATTGCTTGAAGATTTCTTTAAAGAAAAGAAAAAGGAAAAACGAAACAAAGAGCGTTTGCGAAGAACGTAGATATCGAGATTCTGGCAAAAGACGGGGCATGCTTTTACCGTCAAAGTTGGTTTGTCATAGAGTTCGACTATCACAGCCAGCTTTGATGATAAAAATTGTGTCCTTTCTCAACGCGTGGTCCGGTGGTTAAAAGGACGGAGTCGTGAAAGTTGAATGACGACGTGGAAGACCATCATCGCATGTATGTAAACAAGCGGAGAAGAAGAAACACATCAAATAGAACTTCACATCTTCTAGGAACAAGGATATGTACCTTTTGCGGTCCGATACATCAAATTGGTTGTGGAATGTTTCGAATCATATCACAGCCATTTTGATGATGTGGCCCGCAGAATCGATCGTCGTGAAGACTTTCTGTCGGTTACCTGTTGAATTGATAACACTCGCGTTAAACCTTATTATCGTGAACGAGGAAGATTACCGTGGCGTTCTCATTGTACACGTTTTTTCATTTAATCGTCAAATTGATTTTACAAGCAATTACTCGTGCGCTTTTTAAGAGTCGCCACGCGAAGCTTCTTCCGACGAACAGCGTCACACAGAAGAAACGCGGTCCAATCGTCAAAATGGTTGTGACGTGTTGCTTCACTTTATGTCATATCACAGCCATTTTAGACTGATTGGATCGCCGTTTTACTCATCGTCTTCTCTCCTTAGTACGGAGGCAGAAAAGAGTACACGTGAGGATCGTCCGAGTGTTTCTGAAGATATTGTGGCCACGAAGGAGAGTGTGCTCGCGTTGCTCACAAAGTGGTTGTAATATGCTGATATAATGACACTCATATCACAGCCAGCTTTGATGAGCGTTGCGACACTCACAATTCATCGAATGTGACGTGCCACAAAAAATTTTATACTATTTAACAAGCAAATTTGTTTTCTACAGAAAGAATAAATGAAGAGAATATCAGACTAAGAAAATAAAATTATTGTAAGCGTGACACAAAAAAATTCTTATATAATCTAATAGTAGAATAACTTATAATAAGAAAGAAATAATTTTTTAGTTAAAAAAAAAAGTGAATTTTATATCTTTATTATCTCGTATTGTATTTATCTTTGAATGTGCGATTATATGATGCAATTGTTATTCTTTATAGTAACATTTTATCTTTATGCGAATCAACATATGTTATTCTCAAATGAAATGCGTATTATGATATAATAAGCACTGACTTATTAATTAATATATATCTCTTACAGAACGGAAAGCTGATAAAATCGACTGTTCCTCCCATCAGAGTGGTTGTGAGATGTAGTGCTATTGATTCATATCACAGCCAGCTTTGATGAGCGGAACGGAACGATATATCTCATCTGATATTACTTAATACTCTCAAGTTTTTGTTTATTGTATATTTATAATTCGCTTATTAATACACACACAGAGTCTTAGTTATAATTGTTCTTTATAATAGAAGAATAATTGTTCAAAATTATTATCATAGTGAATATTATAATCGACAAGTGAATGTGCACGTATCTCTTTAAGTTTCTCATAAAAAAAAAAGCTTGTAGCAATTCATTCTCAACATTCCATATTTTATATCGATTCTCATGTGCAGCTGATGTGTCGACTAGCACCGCTGATTGGTAGCGAACTTACAGAAAAGTATTTCCTGAGACGATATTTATACCTTTGCGATGACAACGATATGATGGTGAGAAGAACCTGCGCTACTCACTTTGGCGAAATGTGCATTGCTGTAGGAAAGGAAAAATTATTTGACGAATTGGTGAGAGCTCTAATTGTAAACTGATTATTATGAAAAATATAGAAAATCTAAAAAGACATTCTGAACTTATATTGCGATATTTATTAATTCTGCCAGTTTAATAATCTCGAATTTTATTTTCAGATTCCTACGTTTGTCGATCTGTGCGACGACAGAATGTGGAACGTGCGGAAAGCGTGCGTCGAAGTAATGATGCCAGTTTCTTGCTGCATAACGCCTGAGCATCGTCGATCATTATTAACTGACATATTGGCTAAGCATTTGACCGACGAATCAAAGTGGGTGCGATTATCGGCCTTTCAAATACTTGGACCATTTATATCGACATTTGCTAAACAGTTTACCGATGTTATTTACAATAAAAATGGCGAATTAGTGTACACTGGTCAACAGGACAATTTTAGGTATATAACGTTTTTTCCGATTATGTGTAACGGCGATTTGATCACATATCAATACAAATTAGATATATGTAAAAACAGTTTTAATGTTTTTGCAGCTTACGTTACTCGTACGATGGAATCTTTGTTAAAGGCACACTTATGAGTCACACACTCATGCTAGCTGATAATATGGAGTCTAAAGATCTTTTTGTATCGTCTGCGATACGAAACGACAAATACGATCGAGAAATGCGATACATTATGAAAGACTCATCGATTTCGCTAGAAAGAAATGATTGCCAACAGGAAGAAACATTAAAAACACAAGAAAATGGGAAATTCTCTGAAGTACATATGTAACATTAAAGAAAATTAAATTTTAGTAAAGTTGTACGATCTTAAAGAAAGTAAAAAGAATATTTTATATTCACACAAAGCAGCTTTTATTTTTTAAACATCAAGATAAAAGTATTTGTCTCTTGTAAAATTACCTAAATATAAAATCTTTACATATATATATATAACTTTTAATAAGTACATATCAATGATAATCTCTACGATTTAATTTTCAGAAAACAAGCAAGCACAAAGATTCGTTCAAGCAAGACACTGATGATACAGAAAAATATAGTCCATTTTTATATTATTACATCCCTCCGGAGATACCATTGGATGACGAACTTATTCATGCTGCGAGGCAATCAGCGATGAATCGTAATAACGCTGAAAAAGCGATAAAACAAGATTCTACTAGTGATGCGAACGATTCATCTGACTCTTCTAAATCGTTATGCCATATTGTTAAGTGTTGGTGGACAAATGACGATATAATAAATAAAAAAAAAGACAGTAAAATAGATCAGCAATTGAGTGTCGCTAAACAAAATAAAGAAAAAGACGGCGATAATGACGACGATTGTTTTCCGTCACTTCATGGCGATGCAACGAATTCATTGAACGATACCCGAGAATTGTTACCGACTATGAATTTTGATATATATAGCAATATTGACTCCACTGATAAGAACGATGAGTCTTGTAACTATGGTAAGAACATGAAGGATAACGAGCAAAATATTGTGCCTCAGATATTGATTAATTACTTCGTGTCGATGGCCGAACCGGAACAATGTGTAGAAATGGGCGCCGACATCCCGCGTCATTGTGCCTTCAGTTTTCCCGCGGTCACGCTCACACTCGGCAGAGAAAACTGGCAGTGTCTAAAGACAGCTTATCAGTCATTATCAAGCGCGAAACACTGGAAAGTTAGGCGTACTCTAGCGTCTAGCATTCACGAAATTGCTATGATCTTAGGCGAAGAACTTACCGCCACAGATCTCGTGCCGATTTACGACGGTTTTATTAAGGATCTCGACGAAGTCAGGATAGGTGTGCTCAAGCACCTCGCAATCTTTCTGCGAATACTCAAGCCCGTTGATCGCAGTCAATATCTGCCGAGATTAAGCCATTTTCTTGCCACGGACAACGAGTGGAACTGGAGGTTTAGAGAAGAACTGGCCAAACAGTTACTTGAAATCGTGACTCTATTCAGTCCGGATCAGGTAGCCAAAAACATCGCACCATTGTCTCTCCAATTGCTTGATGATAAAGTCGCCGCTGTTAGACACATTGCGCTCGAACTGGTATGTATGAGACGTGGAATTCTCGCGTATTATGCACTTTGCAATTATTTCAAATGCAAAATTAACTTGATTTTTTTTTCTCTTTTAGGTTACGCGAATCATGTGCTACTTACGCACCGAAGACGTTTTAATTATAGCTCTCATTCAAGAACTTCGAGAGTTTCTGGTACTAAATGCCAAAAAGTGGATACACCGACAAACTTACGCACTCGTATGCGCGCATTTGATCCGCAATAACGCAATCGATGGAAGCAAGTTTGTGAAAGAAATGTTACCATGTTTATTAAGTTTGTCGTGCGACAAAGTACCGAATATAAGACTAGCTGTAGCGAGAACTTTAAAAAAGGATGTTAGTGCGATGGGTTGTAAGTATTGTATAGATAATAGTTTTGAGTAATTTTCTACACTTTTATTCAATTAACATTTTTGTTTTTAGTGGACACTTTGGGCATGGAAAAAATGAACGAAGTAGAAAGAATACTCATAAAAATGCGCATTGACGCTGACCGTGATGTACGAGTGTTAGCTGGTGGTGAGGAGCAATTAGACATATTGTCTCAGTGCTCTTCCTCCGACGAGAATAATCAAGTCGAACAAGCGCAAAATATTCTATTTTAATAGTGATATATTCTCTGATCTCATAGATCACGACAAAATCACTAAGATTTTATATACGAATAACGAACTTTTTATATACTTATATAGATCACAAGATGCGCTTTGGTTCTTCCACACAAATCTAGTTTTTGAAATAAGCCAAAAGTTGTGATTTCATTAGTTATGAACACAAAAGTTTTGACCGCAAACCGACGTATGCGTATCACATCTAGCCGAATAGTTGCAGACAGATGTGTGTGTTAAAATAAAACTCAAACAAAACTCACACAAAATTTTCACAATTTAAATAGTTGAGTAATAACAATGACACAGTATACAGTTTGCTATGATAATGACTGATGCTTCCTTTTTTGTGTGCGTGCGTACGCGCGAAGAATGTATACATAAAATGTAATCGGTAATCATACATATAACGCTGAACTGTCGACTAAGTTGAATAGTTAAAAACATTACATCGTTGCAATTCTTCATTCGTTTGATTAATCTTTCAAATATACAACTTCTATGTAGGTTTTACTTTATAGCATTTTTATTGTGCACTTAAAGAGTGGCGTCAGCATAGCAAAATGTAAATAAAACACACAGACAAGACAATTTGTTTAAAACTAATCACATTTTTTATTAATAATGTGCCATGCATGAAAACATTACGGAGATACGTACGCGTCGGGAAATGAAGCACATGCCTTGGAAATCATATCAAATAAAACAAAAAATATACCCACACACGCATACTTGTTAACTCTAGCAACAAGTGCGCATCATCGTACATTCGTTTTATCTTTTATATATTCAAAGGCAATTCTGATGGATAGTTTAACTGTTAAACTGTTAAATATCCATGAAAAAATATCACATTATATAATGTTGATTATTGTAAATTTCAGTGAATTCTATATCGTACCGGAGTGTGTGTATATGTGTGTGTGTGTGTTTGCGTGTGCGTGTGCGTGTGTGCGTGTTTACTGCTTTGACAACAGTCACAAATGGAAAAAAAGAAAAGAAAAAGAATAGATTGCTTATGTGCTATTTTTTTCTTTTTTACTAAGTTAAAAGTTTCTCAAATCTCACTCTTATCTCTAACTCATATTTCTTCATATAATTTTTTATTGGAGTGATATTCCAGTATAATAGTTAGAAAATTTAATATTAGCAAAAGTGATAATCTAATTCTCTAGTGAAATTCACTATAATTATATTAGGTGTATACTATGTATGAGTTTTAGTTTTTTTCGCTGTAAAACTTATTTTTTATTTAGGAAAATATACGAGATAAAAATTCGTAGGTATAAGCTTATTCGGTTGTTTAAAAAATTGAAACTTATTTAAAATTATAATACTCTCTCTTGCAGTTTAGAAGTGTTGATATTAAAGGCTGAAACACAACAAAATGTAGTTCTGTAAAACTTACTACACAATAAGTAAATAAAATTCATTAATCACACACAGACAAGTATTCTGGAAATTGTCTGGTAACTAAATTAAAACAGAGAATAACAATAATTAATGTGATCGGTTTACTTTGTTTTGCTGCTTTTACATACTAATTTTCTTACGGGACTTTTGAACGTTGCATCTAAAATTTTTAAGTTTCAAAATGAATACGCACGCACAAAGATTTTTTGAATTAATGCATTGCTTTTTATACATTTATAAGAATAAAGCGAGAAGTTTCGGAAAGAAGACTATGACTCGTGCATGCACCTAATATATATGCAATTGCCGGAAATTTGACAAAAAATTGCTGCCTACTGAAAGTATTATTATGTTTCTAGCTTGATAACACATATGTAAACACATTGCTCACAATATATTTCTACTCTTACGTTATGCCTAAAGTAATGAAATTAAAAATAGAACGACGGAATTTTGCTACAATCAATTATTGTTTTTAAATGATTTATATTATAATAAAATTATGAGAAGAAATATTGTAGAACATTTTATAAATATTGTATCATACACATCAGATCATTTTACAGTACGCATATATGTATGTATGTATGTATGTATGTATGTATGTATGTCGAGTCAAAGCTCGAAGCACAAGCGGGTCCTAGGATCGACTCGCGAAGCATGGTCAAGGGCGGAGCTCCTCCCCCGCCCAATAGTACGTGATACAAAGGAAATATTTCATACGTTTCTCAAATGTCTATTCGGGTTTTGACCGTTGTTTTGCGCAATTTACTAGTCAATCCTAGGACCGCTCGTGCTTCGGGCTTTGACTCTAACATATATATGGATTTCTAATGGAGCAAAATCGTGTCATTTGAACAGAAAAAAAAAAGATTAGACTTAAATCTACTTGCACACAGTTTGTAAGCATATGCTTATTACTTACAACGTTAATAATGAAACGAACCCTGTAAATGACGAGTGCTCTCGTTATTTGTGAATACTGAAAAGATATTGTTTAAAATATCCTGTATATTATGTATTTGATAATGAAACAAAAAAATATAGATCAAGTGACTTGTTAATAAATTTGCGATGGCAATATTGTACGTGAATTAATAAGCAAGAAAAGTTCTCCAGGCTTGTACAAATTTCACTTGCTTGTTACGTAATAAAGAAGTTTCATATGGCGATAAGTGTTTGTATTGCATTTAAGAACTTGGGTATATTTTGTCATTCTTGCTCACATAAATTATCTTTTCAAACAAATCGCTATTATCGCATTTTAGTAGTGTTTGAATGTTTCTATGTACTAACAAAATGTAAGTTAAAATTATCAAGTTTATATAAAAAATTTTTATTTACTCCGCAAACTTTTACTTATCAAAATTGAGTTTTTATTTGCGAAAAACGATATAAACACATTTTCAAGAATGTCCTTGTTATGGCCACACTATGTTCTTTTATTTAGCTTATTTGCTACAAATTGCAGTAATTTTTAATTGATAGATTGTAATACAAATTAATTCGATTATCGTTGATTAAATTCGATTGTTTATACTGCGTTAGCGCACGATATTTGTTAATATTTTAAATTAGTGAAAATTTGCTTTTGCGATATATATTTTCGATGCAATTGTATATATTTTTAAAGATTTATGTTCCTGTTGACTCGTCACACTATGTTCTTTTATAACTGTCTACTAATTTTTACATAATACAAAGAATATTTTTATTATTATTGGTTTAGCAAAAACACAGTATTTTTTTCAGAATATTCCTAGAAATTTTCCCGGTGGGCAAGCCGGTAATTGGCACGCTTTTTCCTCCATTTCGGTTTCCACATCGTCACAATCACGCAGGCAATGTCTCCACCTGATCTGCCGACCCTTACCGCAGGTGACACTACAGCTGCTCCAATCCATCCATCTGCCCCACTTGCGTTGCGATTTCCTTCTTGTTCGGCTCTGTATTTGAGGGAATCTCGAGCCACTGAAAGAAACTGAAAGGGATGTTCTTCCTGCCAAACTTGTCTGTTCGCTATTTGTTGCTAAATGTTGATAGTTGTCGACGTTTCTGGCAACCTTTGAATTCGAAACATGTTTGCCTAAGGAAATCTTCGGCGCTCTTATGATAGTAGCATGGTTTGCTTTTTTATCAATGCAGAAATTCATATTTACAGTTTTGTTATTGCTTACATACATTTGAAGTTCGTTTATCTAAAAATGATATAGAGATGAATAAGGGAAAATACAGGGGAGAAAAAAGGTTGTTCAGCGAATATTAAACCATCCAAAGAGCGATTCTTTGTCAAATAATAATTTCTCACCTTAACGACTAAGTTTTCCGCAAGCGCTTTAATTTCTTCGATTGATTTTACAACATGATCACCGCGAGTCTTTTTGTACTTCGTTGCTTTTTGTTTTCTATCGATGACCGATGTTTTTCGTTCAATATGTTTAGAATCCTCTATTGTGTTTGTATCATCGCTGTGTGAAGAATATTTAGATGCAACTTCTTGATGTCTCTTCGCACGTGACTTTGTATTTTCATCTGATGATTCCACAGACATCTTGTGTGCATGATCGTAATTTTCATTTTCCGAGTTTTGATTTACGCTGATCTTGAAATTGGATTCAATTGGATAGGATTCTGTATTATAGAATACCGCGTTTTCAGAATTGCTTCTATCATTTAATTTTTTGAATAAAATTTTCATTGTTAAATTACATCCTTTTTTTTGCTTAGTAGAATCAAAATTAGTGGTAGCTTCAAGATTTGTAATAGAAGTTTCGGTGATTTCATTAATTTGCTCCCAGTTTGGCACCATAGTTGAATAAGAACTGATTTCCGCAGAATAATTTACCGAATTGTCAGGTTTAATAGACGAAGTTTCATTCGTGATAATTTTTTCTATACGAACACGCAATTCTGCTTTTCCCATCTGCACGAAAGGTAACACGATGGTGTTTCCTTCTTGTTCATTGGAACTTCTATGAGTTAATGATGAATTTTCGTGTGAATCAATTGAGTCTTCTATATATTTGTAACTGGCTGTGTTTAAACTGCTATTTTTGGTTTCTCTCTTTTTTATCTGTGACTTGTCAACTGGTTTAGTAAATACCTGAGCATCTGATTTCTTACTCTTTCTTTCTACAAATAAATAAATGTGAATTGTATACAAAAAGGAAAAAAAATTTTTGAGAAAGTAAATGTCTATAAATTTTTATAATTGTCATTTATTATTGAAAACATACTGTTTGCCTTTTTTACGGTAGACTTATGAGAAGATTTCAAAGTATCGTGCTTTTTATTTCTCACTTGAGTTCTTATATGATGTTTCGAATGCCTGTTCCTTCCTTTCACGCGTTTCTTACGTTCCCCAATGTTAGATAAGATTCCTCTACTGTGTCGTGAATGCAAAATGTTCACAACAGTACTGCAAATATCAGATTGATTTCTGTGATCTGAATCCATGATTGATCCTTTGTATTTTGAAACTGAATTATTGAACGCATTTATTGCATCAGGTTTGCTCCGTAAATTTTGTGGAAAAGAATCTATGAAATTATTAGAGTGATTCCACTGATGAGAAATAATTGAATCATTTTTTTTTATCGGTTCATTTCTCTTAACACGAACGTAGTTTGCAAGACCCTGATCGCTCTTACTATCAAGATCGTCCATTATCGCAGGATTATTATAATCCATCAATGTTTTCCTGTTTATATTTTTCATACTACTTTTATGTTCTTCATTATTCACAATTTTATCTACTTTGTCATTATTACGATGCAAAGTCTTATTTAAATATCTCAATCCAACAGTTTTGATTGATTCATTTTTTTTTAATGATCTTTTCCAAACAGTTTCGGAAGAATCTTGTGTCAATCTTTCCTTTTGAAAATTTAAGAGGAAATTATTTTGTTCTAAAAAGAAAAGCGCGAAAAATAAATTAAAAAATGACACACAATACATGTATATTATTTACTTCTATATCTACGTAAGTTTGCTTATTTTCCAAGTCGACTGAAATATACTTAAAAAGTTACAATATAAATTGTACGTTAATAAAAGTGATAATATACTTGAAGTTTGTTTATCTTCTACAGCAATCAAATCAATAAGGAGAATTATCAGAATCCATATAGTTGACAAATTTGACATAACACTATTTATATTTTAACACTATTTGATGCTTGCACTGATAAGCAAGATAAAATCGATATCGACAGCTTGTTAGTATGAGCAAATGGATTTACGAAGATAAATGTTTACATACTTTTCTATCTTTTTTTTTTTTTTTTGACTAAAAATGATTCGATTCTATACGAGGAAGTAGAAATAAAGTGACATATTTCACATCTATGTATATAAAAGTGTCATTAAAATAAATATCAATACAAGTATGTTATTAATTGAATTTGAATAATAATAAAGGAGAAAGATAAACTCTGAACTAGTGCGACCAGTTCAGGGAAAAAAAACAGACCTAATACTATGGACAATAGCAACGAAAAAAACCATAGACATGCGTATACATACACTCGATTCAAATGGAGAAGAGAATTTTGTGACGGACGAAAACGCGTCCATTTCGCGCATCTCTCCACAGCCATTGGTTGACAGCGAGTATTCCGCCAATCCCACGCGCAACGCTATCCCCACTTTGTCCGCTTTTCTTCTCCTCTGCGCGGTAGGTTTCTCTTCTCTATTTGAATCGAGTATAGTATATTCACCGACGAATTGCTCGTGAACATGGCTACGTAGGCTGCATTCCATTTGACGATCCGCAACGCTCGTGAGCATAACCAGAGAGAAGCCTGAGAGCGGCCAGGCCCATAAGAGTTTTTAGGTACCATTATTCCGGCTCGTAAGCTAGCGCATGTCCATGGGTGG
>QVNV01012288.1:0-12196 GCA_014825455.1 Pseudomyrmex pallidus
AGATTTTGAAGCTTGTAAAAAGAGAAAATGTCTTTTGCGATTTAGTGCAATTTTAGCAGAAAACGCCGAAGTACTATCACCCGTCATACACAATGTATATCTTTTTGCTAATATGTAGCGCTGTCTCAGGTGACTATAGCACATGTGACGTGAAGTATACATTTTTAGTACTGGCAGTGAATATCGGGACGCAGCCTTGTCAAACACCTGATTTCTTTGTATCTCTCGATAGCTATCCTTTGAATAAAGATATTTGTGATTTCTGTGATACAGTTATTGACCTTATTTAGAAATAAACAAATTGGACCAGACAGTTTCTGCGTATATTGCTATATATGACTTCTTTATGTAGGTTAAGGAAGTTAGGTTATATGACACATGTTTTTTATTAATTCTTTTTTTTATAAAAACAGATAAAAGAAGTAGATATAAAAAAAAGATATAAAAGAAATAATAGATGGTTGAGGATAAAAGAAAGAAATAAACTTATTAAAATAATGAAATCAATAGATATTGTAATAAAACATTAAAATTATAAAGTATTACATATTCTCTCTTTTTCAATTACTTTTTACTCTCTTTTAATATTTTCCAAAATTTTTAAAAGATATATATTAAAACAAATATAAAAGAATGGTAAAAATATTTATATTATTACACAATATACATGTATATAACTAAAAGAAAGCTTCTTATCTTTGTTTTTTACAATTATATGTATTACAATTTTAAATATTACAACAAATTATTAGTTGAAAAGTTAGGAATGGCATTCAAAAGAAACAAACAATGTTAAAATTAAGACTTCTTTAAAACTTTATTGTAAAGAAAGAGATTTATACATCCACACAATAAAGCGGTTTTCTGCAAAGCGAGAACATAAACTTGTGATTGATTCTGCTTGTGTTGTGGACTATGGGTCCGAGCAAAGTGTTATACATAGTCAACAAGTGTTATCAAGTGCGCTATACATAGTTATAGTTGTACTAGATGTATATCTTATAGATATTTTAATTGTTAAAATGGGAATTTTTATAATGTTTTGTAACTCCTCTCAGAGAATAAGCGGCGAAGGAGAGAGATTCATGAGTATATATATATATATTAAAAAACAAAAAGTCATATATACGTGTACACATATACACATACATACATACGGAAACGTTCCTTTAGAGGAAGTACCTGCGATGAAAATATTTCTTATCTGACTTGAGTTTTTGAGAGCCAAAAACTTAGCGGCTTCGATTCATCTGTTTTACTTTCGGCATCATTAATATCTGATCTACGTAGCGCTCAAATAGCGCTTAGAATTCACTCTATATAGCTTGATGGAAGTGATCCCAAAAATACCCGCATTCCTCGATCACAAGTGCTTAGATCAACGCTCGTAGTTTCCGCGTGTAGCTACACAATTGACTGAAAATCTCATTGGAACGAAACGCGTCGCGTCGCCGAATTTCGAAACAACTTCTCAAAAGCCTCTTGAGATTAAAAATAAAATGTTTTCCGGATTTTTTTAAATTTTATATAAAATATAATTAGAAGCATTGTTTTTTTTTTTTTTTGCAACACACATCAATCTTAAATTATATTTTCATCATTTGAAAATTATCCAAGAGACTTGTGTTTGTTTCTTTCGGCAGTAATCTTCTCGAAATTCAGCGACTCGATATTGATGGGGATGTGACTTTGTACAGAATATATTTACGTATAGAGAGCCCCGTCGTCTAGACGTTACGCTAGATAAGAAGCTTTGAGACTAGTGACGAGGATGATCATAAGGAAAGGTGAAACACTGAAAGTCGAATTTGGGAACATACGAATTTTCTGAAGACTAAAATGATTCTACAACATTAAGTGAAATGGGAGACGAAGGCTGGAGTACGAGAATTGAATTTTTCGATGTTGTACTCTCTCGTGCAACTTGTGCGCGTGTAAGGGCGCGAACTGACCTGATAAAAAAAAAAAAAAAAAAATTGCGTGGAATTTGGTTCGTTGGCTCGCACTGTGTGCACGTAATAGTAATTAACTCGCTTAGTTAATTCCAGTAATCGCATCGTCGAACGATGCGCACACGCTCTGTCGCAATGTTTTAGATTCAAATATATTTATTTGTTATTCGGAGTGGGAAGAAAGAGAGTTTAACGGTTGATTGATATTGTCTGATTATATAGTTAAATGATAATTACTTGTACGGCTAAGTAACTTTGTCGCACCGTGTGCACGCGAATTTGTAAGACGATTTGTAAAGACGATGGGGATGTGTTAAGGAGATCGCATTTAGCTTCGAACTCGCGATTTAATCCCGAAGCTAATTGCGGATCTGAACGTGAATTTATACAGTGTGCACAGAGTTGTAAAATTTTAGCGAATTTATTGTGGCGGAATCGTCGTCGACGTTCGCTTTAATTATAATAAATTGCCAGGACGATCAAGAGATTGAGAAATCTTTCTGAGACGATGCATATATTATTTTCGTTGATAGATTATGCGCAACTCTCTCGGCTATATTACAGATACCACAGTCTTGTAGCGCGCGTTCGTAAAGTACTTCTAGTCTTCACAAGCGATGATGTAAAATAAGAGACTTTATTATATGATTGCAAATTGTTATGTGAGTCCTCTTCGTACGTATAATAAAATAACTTGGACAACGCGAATAATTCTTGATTCGTCGCTTTGTAGTTTGCAAAGGTTAGCAGCAGATCGAGTCGTCGACGACGATTTTCCTCATTTCGTCCTATCGACGTGTTCATTGAATGCAACCCCATATGGTTAGAAGGTCCAAACGAGGATTGAGCGCAGGCCTTAAGCACCCTCGTGATCGAAGCGAGGAAGACGTTCGGCTGGTGCGAATCCTCTCGTATGGTATGCTTACAAAAAAAAAAAAAAACTGCGAAATGCCTGTCCTTGTATCGAGCCTTAAGGCTTTCGTAATAACATTGTTGCTGGTATAATGTGGTTTCGAAAGTATATCTGTATAGTGAAAAGTGGAAATGCAGTATACGATTGCGGCTGCATCGTGCAGCGGCTCGAGTTGACATACATGCTCTTTAATAAACACATATATCGTAAAAAAAAAAAAAAAAAAACAATTTGATTATAAACACAATAAAAAATTTTATTACATCCATGATGCAATTGAGTTTGTGTTGTCAATGACACACACGCACACACATTTATACGTAATTATTCACTAACTTGCGATCTCTATGAGTCTAATTAAAATTCCAATAGATTTCTTGCAAAATTAAAATATCAACAGCGTAAAATCGTATGATTTAACGACAAGTATTATTCTTAAAAATTGCGCCGAGTATTCTTGTCAATTCGGGTCGACTGTTGCTTGCGCGAGGATCAGATAAAACTTCTGTCGCGTGTGTAGGAATCGTGTCAAGAGAACGATAGACTTCGTGCATGCGCGAGCGTCCTCGATAATTCCCTTTTGTGGCTGGTTCGTCGGATCAAAGATTTTCTCTGTATATTATCTATATTATTGTGACATCAAAACGCGCGATCAGTGTCGTTTCACTGACGAGCACGTAAATATTTCAGCACGTGGTGAGATGCTCCACGTGATCCACCCGCGATCCATTCGTTTTCCTTGAGAAGAGAAATTTATTTCACTATTGTTGCACCGATAAGAAAAAATTTGCGAAAGAGAGAAGACGAGAGATATAAAGAAATATTTGTAAGCTATTGTGTTTGGATTGTGTCACATCGCTAGTCTAATAATTGTAATGATTGTAAGATGAATGCAAGGCGACTCATGAGAAAGAGAGAAAAAATAGAGAGAGAGAGACATAGAGAGTATGCGTGCGTGCTTGAGCGAGCGAACGAGCAAATGAGAGGAGCTTAATGCGTGCGGTTGTTCGAAGACGGAATTGAGATGTCTAATTAACGAGATATTGACCGCGTTCAAAAAAATTCGGCGCTTCGTGCAAGGCTTTGTGCTTATTGTCCGTGATTGATCGGTTCCTCCGTATCTATTGCGTATAGATGCGAGAGTACACGCTCCAATCGCAGACGTTAAGCACAAAAGCGCTGTCTTCTGCTGAACGCGGCCATTGTAAATTGTTCTATAGCAAACGAAAAGCGCTACGACCGTTGCAGCGCGCTCCTCGGGAGTTCTCGAGCCAAACGGGAGGATTTTCTGCTCCTTATATTACGAATGTTCCATCCTCAAAAGCAAAGCGAAAAAACTCTCGTCGCAAGTGTTCCGGCGGCTTTCGAGGAACGAGATGCTCCGGTCGTTTCGATGTTGATATGTCAATGCTGTGATGTTATCCTTTCAAACTTAAATGAGAAAGAAATATATTCCCAGCTACCCGAGGCCCTATTTACCCTATCCCCTTTATCCTTATTCCTACAAACAGGACGAATCTCCCCCTTTGAGAAAGAAAACCAAATATTTCTATTATTGTAATTCCGCATAGTCCATAAAAAAAAATAGCTAGATTTTAATCGTATTTAATGTAAAGATTATTATTGTTACATATGTCAGTGATTCTCTCCTCTGCCGGTGACATCTCGGAGAGACGAAGTACGGGAAATAACGTGAATTGCGATAATGTTGCCGTAGGATGGACGATTGGTCGATTCTCTCCCGCATGTCACTGGTCATCCAAATTCCTACAATTGTCGCATTTGTAAATAAAATTTTTATCATCACATAAAAAAATCGATTTTGTGTTACATACCTGTTTATTCTGCTGTTACCGCGAGGAGAGCGTAACGTGTCTCTCTGCTTGAATGGGACGACGTGCCATAAAAGTCTCTCGAAAGTTTCGCACCGTATATTTACTTAACTTACTGACAGGTAAAATAGAAACAAAGACGATGATTTTCAGAGACACATAAATCACTATATATTCGATATTCTTTCTTATAAAATACAAATACGGACACAATACAAAAAAGATATTTACACTCTACGTAGGTACATTTAATTCGACGCATTAAAGCGCGACGTAAAAGTCACATACGACGATCGTAACTGACAACATACGACGCTTCAAAAAGTTTCGAAGACACATATAAATGCACATTTGGCTGCCGTATTCGACGCGCGCTCTATGTTATTCTATATTTTTTATATACGTATCGTACCCCGACTCTTTGGCAATGAAATACATATAATATAAACGCGCACACGACGCAGCTTACTTCGTTCATTTTCTTCGTCCGAGGAAAATGGTGAAGTCACAAATCGTCATTATCGCCGTGTAGCAAAACATACACTCAACAACAAGTTTCGCGCAATTTCGGATGTTACGTCGTCATTGTTGTTTTACAGCTAACCGACTTTATTCGATAAAATTGTTTGCCTTAGCGATAACGTTTGCAATCGGCGGTTGTAAGCCAGAGTATACTTGATGTTTTATAAATTAACATTCTCCATAATCGCACATGATTAGAAGGAACGATATGTATATACATTTTTACTACTGGTTATTACACAAGTGGATTTTTCACGACAATTCTAATCAATTCGCTATAACAAAGCGTGAATGTTACATACACATATAAGAATTCTTCTCCCCGTCAAATATATGATATTTACACGTCCGGTATATCCTCTGTTTAGTCAAATTTAGGATAGACGCGGAAACTAAAAATAATTTAAAAAAAAAACTGGTTTTAGACGAACTTAACTGAACACTTTTTATACACAAATAAATAACATATTTTTTCTCTTGATATATTCGCAGTTTAATAATTTTATCAAGCTGTATAACAGAAGATATAAAAAATTGTAATCTCAAGACATCTCTACCGTGACTTATATTTTGTTTTTTTTTTTTTAATGTTATATAAACAAACATTTATAAAAATTATAAAAATCAGGCTTGTCATTTCTTACAAATACAGCGCATATTGTAGTGTTTTTTTTTTTAAATATATATGTGTGTACTACGTATCTAAACTTTCATACGTCTACCTTTGGTTTTTAATTTCCCTCGCTACTAACTAATATCGTAAATTCTCTTTGTTTAGTATTATCGGCTTAATAAATCAGCCGAAATACAAGTGGCAAACGAGCCTTAAAAACTTATATTTCACTTGCCTTAAATTTTATCTGGAAAACGTTTGCAAAAGACAAATTACAATAAAATATTACCGAAGAAACGTAAAAATATCTGATCGAAAATTGCAACGTCTTCTTTGATGTACACAAATGATCTTGAAAAAAATTTTGTCAAATATTATAGCAATTAATAATTATCGAGAGTCAAATAAAATCCTAATCTGCATCGTGAAGAGAAGCGTTCGTTGTTCAATACGTAATTCGAAGGTACACGTTTGCTTACGCCTCATAGTGCTCATAATATATGTGAAGTCTAAAAAAACAAAAAAGTCTAAATGTTACATACGAATACAATTGCTGTCGAACAGAGTTTCAACGTGCATTTTTCCTACAGCCAACAAGTCTCTGGTAACTCTGACCGTATCGCGAGCTGAACTTTCGCGATCGACACAGTTTCTCTCAATTTTGATCACGCTTACGCAAGCACAGACTCTCACGTGAGAGAGCGACTTGGTCCTTATATAAAAAAATAATTCTCGTAGTTGGCGTAGGAGGCAGTTACACGTTTCGACGAGAGCGGCGTCGACGGAACGCTCTGCGGGGGATGCTGAACCGGCGGCAACTGCACCTGCGGAGGATCCGGCTTGTGAGGTAAGACGGTTCGCGGCGTCTGATTGATGGAATTTAGCGACGAGTGATGCTGATCCCGATGGATATTGTTGTTATTGTTGGAAGTGATGGCAGTTTTTCCGGCCAGATGATGCAGACTTAGATGATTGTTATTGTCGATCCTCGAGTTGTAATGGATAGGAAGACTTTCGTGAAGATTCAGTCTTGACATCGCGGTGATGCTCGAGTCCGACGCCCACATGCTCTGAAACGACGATGAGTTGTGTAATGAATTTGACTTTCTATTAATCTCTTATGAATAATTCCGACGGTGGTGTAATTATACATCGGATTGGATTTGATTTGAGTGCGACGTTTCTTTGTTCGAACGCACACAGCGTATATGTTTCTTTGTTCTCTGGAGATCGATGACAAGGAGGACGCTTCGCGTTAAAAGCTGACTCACTACGTAAAGATGATTTTTTTCTTTTCTGTTTTTACATTTGCAAATTCAACCATACCTTTCGCCTGTGCTGATTGTAGTCTGGGTTTCGTCTAATGCGAAGATGTCTGTCCGCACTGGTCCACCGTTGTGTGACTTTGAGCGGAGAATCGTCCGGGTGTAATTTCCTTTGGTATTCCTCGCCTTCGCAGACCTCGTAGAGAGAGAACTGCTCCACCGGTTCCTTGGAGCTGTAGCAACTCAGCAGCATCTGAATCAACTCGTCTACGGTGGTCTGCTCCGAGACCAGAAGGCTCTTGTATTTGGACTGTAAGTAGAGAATAAAAGTTCTTTGAAAAAAAACTAGAATTTGAATGATACAATTAATTAACTTGAAAGAAATACGGATGACATTAATTTTTATATTTTTTTTTACAATTAAGATCTAATTGTGTTTGTAACAAAGAAATTCTTCAATTAAGAATCTATCGGCTCTGAAGTTTTTCAAACTAATAAATATGAATACGCGGTCAATAAGAGCCGTTCACAGGATGTTGAGCGGAAAACCGCGTGTGAATATATGCATACATATATGTATGTATTTGTACTCGTGTAAATTTTTACACGGTGAGTTAAAAATTGAAATTTTAACTCTTAAAATCATATAGGATGCTAGATTTGCATCTCATATATGAACAGTCCCCCCCGAAACCCCCCTAAACTAATTTTTAAAATATTGCGAAAAAAACTCCTTCCAGGATTCCAGGTTCGACTCCTGGCCGAGGAGTTTTTTTCGCAATATTTTAAAAATTAGTTTAGGGAGGTTTCGGGATTGTTCATATATGAGATGCAAATCTAGCATTCTATATGATTTTTAAGAATTGAAATTTCAATTCAAAACTCACCGTGCAAAAATTTACACGAGTACAAATACATACATATATGTGTATGCATATATTCACACGCGGTTTTCCGCTCAACATCCTGTGAACGGCTCTTATTGACCGTATTCATATTTATTAGTAAAGAAATTCTTCTCCTTCATGTATATATTAATGGCTTAAAAATTTACTTCTGGAATATTAAGTTGTAGTCTATATTTTATGTCTCTGTGCAAGAATACAGGTTTATTTACCCCGGACATGAGTGCGCTGTCGTATATTTTGACGAGTCCGCCGCGGCGTGTCTGCAACGAAAACCTGCAAACGAGAATGAGGCATGTGTAAGCATACAAGTTTATGTATGTACCAAAGATTCCGCGTGGTCGGTAGAAGTCGGTAAGTTCAAAGGACACCGCGGCGAGCGTTATACTACTTCTGTGTAAAAACACCGCTTTATGCTCGGAGACAAACGTTCTCGTTCTGTATTACACGTGTACAAGCAAAACCGGAAGCTTTCGACTGCATCAAGAAAACATCAGCCGCGTCATAATGAACACACGGAATAAACCGTTCTAACGATTAGAGCAACCACGTTTTTCATCTTTAGTAAGTCCGTCCAACAGTTTTTTTTTCTCTCTTTACAATATGACACATCGCAACTTCTGCATTGCGGCGCATATTTTAAAAAATCGTACGACACCTCTGCTGACGATTCACGTTCACCATCGAGACCGCCGCAAAATTCCATAAATTCCATTTGGTTTCGCAAACCGAACGGTCGTGCTTACATTCCTCGCAAACTTTATGTAAAAAAATTGCAGCGACCCACGCGACTATACTTGCATTCAAGAATTAAATATCGGTGAGCAACCCGGACGAGGTCGGCCATTGTTATAGCTCGTGTTCAGCGACTCGCAGAACGTGTTTACGGTCGCGAGCCCTGAAATTACATCACGTAGCCGACCAAAACCGAGGAAGGGCCGCGATGGTCAAGTACAAAGACGAGCGCAGTAAACGTACTTGGAATCGCCACGGGGATGGCAGGACTGCAGAACGGCTGGCCTTGCGTCCTCGTCGAGTGGCAGGATGGTGCGCACGTTGGCCCTTCTCACGGTCACCTCCATGGTCAGATAGAACAACCGTGGGTCACGGTGTCTCATGCGATATTTGTTCAGGAGATTCTGCACGACCTCGCGACATGTCGTCTCGTAAGTAATACTCAGCGTCTTGTATTCGATGTCTGGTCGCAAGCAGTTGGCATAGACCTTGATTGTAGTCTGTAACAAACAAACAAACAAACAAAATTATACATTTTCTACTTATATTCGAATATTTGCATCATCACAATTGAGATATAAACTGTATTAATTAAAGCAAGTATATATACTTTGGAAAGAAAAAAAAAAGACAGGAAGTGTTTTGAAGTCAAGTTAAATTCAACGACGGAAAGGAAATCCACGTCCTGTTTTGGCACGGCAAAAAAGTTCTAAAACGCATGGACCTTGACAATTAAGTCCATAATTAACTCAGACAGACGTCGCCCACGCGTGCGACGTAAAACTCTATCACCCCCGTCAGATACGACTGGTTACGAGGGGATGCGCGCACCGAAAATATACCAGACACCAGATCACCCCGTTCGCAGATGCGAACGCACACACGTACTAACGTTCATCATCGCACGCACATGCAGATTCAGAATATAATTTTATTTAGGCGAAGAAGAATTCACCTAAAAAAAAAAAATCAAAATAACATATACAGTAGATTCTCGCTATAGATCCGCTGTAGGAGCGGAAAATTCTCGGAAACGGATCTATAGCGAAGGCCTTCTCCACGCCTCGATCAGCCACGATGCACGAGACTATGAGCATGGTGGGGAGCGGCAGAGTAAAGCCGCCGCTCTCCACGACTCCACGCGGGCATTTTTGTTGCAATATAGTACGTAGTACTACTATACTAACAATAAGTAGCGTTTTGAGCAGGAATAAAATTTGTCTATGCAAACATCATAATAACGCATTTTGATATATCGATCTTCTTTTTGTTTCTAATTTTATTAATAACGTAATAACATTTTAATAAAATAACACAGAAACGTACATACGTAAACTCGTCGTATCTTTTTCTCTCTGCAATTAAAAGCAGATATGGTAGGAGAGTGACTTATGTGTGCGTGAAAGTACGTGTCAAGTGGAAAGCGGATCTATAGCGAGAGTCTACTGTACATAGACGTAACGTTCTAATCTATCCGAAATAAATCATCTATTGTTGTATTTTATTGGAGAATTCTGTGTACAAAATAGAATTCTAATCTCATTTTTATATATTTAAAATCATTATCATTAATTCCTGTCGTTCCTTGTGAAACATAGAACTTTCGAAATTGATGAGCAAAACAGTCCAACGATTCGTAGAGGTTTTATTAATCATTAGATCTCGAATCTACAAGTGATTATAGTCTATAGCATTCAAAGTGCGGATTCAAACTCGAAATTTCCATGTTCGCTGCCCCTACATCTAGGCTGCGAGACCAGTAGGCCGGTCACATATATATATATATATATATATATATATATATATATATATACTTAAAATAAATAAATTTAAAATAAGCTATATTTTATTTTTTTCTCGCATTTCTGGATATTGAATAAACTTCAGGGTGTCACAAATCAGTAGAACTATGGTGCAACGAGGGGTAGTATCTTGTAATACGAGTTTTTTTGGCGGACTTTACGACTCAAGTTGTTTTATCGCCCTGTCGAAAATCCATCGATCTGAGACGCATCTTGCGAACAGGAGTTCCCAGTGTGTTTGGAAACATTCATCCGAACGAAGTGATATTTCGCCAAGGCTCGTATAAATTGAAACCGTCGTCGAGAGGAAACCGGAACCTGAACGTTACGAAATCCATTCGGATCTCAGATTCGGCTGAGCCTCCACCGTGTGAAATAAACACACACGACAATTGTGGGATTACTTCAACGCGCTTATTACGGTCTCAACAATCAAGTTTTATTGCGCGTACTGGCGCAATCGGGTATTAAGTTGAATTCGTCGTAGTTGCTGTTACATTTCGCTTTATTGTGCAACGTCACGATGATTATTCGAAGAAAGATATCGAAGAACCGATTTATGATTTCAAAATCGGAAGGGAATGAGATTAATCACATATCTAATTAAACTGCAAAGAAAACTCATTACATTTTTTTTTTTTTGACATATTGGATGAAGCAAACATAAATATCTCACGTATATATTTTTGTGTTCAATGACGCGCTTTGTAAAAGGATGACAAATCGGACACGTAGAAGTTCGAACGGGTTTATACAAATCGGATGCGAAATTCCTGCTTTTACGATGAACAAGAATCGATAGGGAAACATCGCGCTGGTCCTAACAAGCGGCGTCCTAACGAAGTCGAAGATATATAGCGTTTGCTTAAAATATATACAACAGCGCGGATCTGGCTGCGCCGAAAGATCTCCATCTCTCGCGACTAAACCACGCGCGATTTCGTAGAAACATCTCTGGTGGTTTTAAGTGATGCAGCGAAATTTCTGATTCAACAGTTGTTGGAATTCCAATGCGCTTACGTTAATGCCATTTACGCAAATTGTGCGTGCACATAGTTCTCTCGTCGCGACCAAGACTTCCTTCTTAACTTGTACCGCAACGGTGACAAGGTGCAAAGATCATTGATGAGTCATTTAATCTCGCGCGCGTCAATGTTATTTCTTCTTTCCTTTTATGTTGTTTAAGTAAATAAAACGGAATTGCGAAGAAAAAGAACAAGGAAAAAATATTTAAGCACGTACGATAGTAGTCGACTGATCACGTGTTCGAGCGACTAAATGAAACGTAACGCGAGAGCTTACGGACATTATTCGAGTGTCAAAGCAAAGGTCTGCGCTTCGTCAGGATAGGAAAGGACGCACACGACACTTCGTAAACTCCAATATCTCGCACCCGGTTATGCAGGACAGACAGAAATATGCTCCGAGATATTTTGGTGTGGTGTTTTTTTTAGAGTCGAGAGTATTGCTTAGCCGGCGCACGTGCGATCGACACTGCAACGTCGCCGTAATAACGTTTTTTTGTTCATTAAAAAAGAAATTAGAAAAATAATTTACAGTATCGACGATTCTCTTAACCGGTTAACTGGCAATGTATCATATATGCACAAATGGAATAACTTTCTTGATTTTCAAACGATTTGAATGAAACTTGGTA